>VNJY01007925.1:0-67741 GCA_008042715.1 Drosophila bocki | reverse complement strand
ACTGCTATATATGTCAGAACGGGCCGGATCGGACGACTATATCATATAGCTGCCATACAAATGTTCGATATATTTGTAGAAAAAAAATTATAACTTTACTGTTTTTCAACATTTTTGCACCATTTTTTAGATATGGCCATTTTATATTATTTCAGAATTTTGGTAAAAATTTTATGAAAATCGGACGACTATATGATATAGCTGCCATAGGAACGGTCGAGAAATAAATAGGAAAAAAAATTATAGTTTCGTTGTTTTTCAACGTATGTTTATCTACTCTGAGATATAAGCTTTTATTATTATTCTAGAATTATGGTATAAATTTCATAAAAATCGGACAACTATATCATATAGCTGCCATATAAACCGATCGGTAGATGTAAAGAAAATGTAAAACTGGGAATGTAAAACTGTAACTGTCAAACTGTAAACATAATAAGTATAGGTAACATGTAATGAAACTCTGTTTTGTGAGTGTTTTCATCATTTAAATCTATAATATAAACCTCAAAACCAATCTGCAAGGGTATACAAACTTCGGCGTGCCGAAGTTAGCTTCCTTTCTTGTTTTAAGATGTAATTATTATTTTATTACATTTATCTATTTATTTTGAATTTTTATTAAAGATTTATATATATATTTTTGCATATTTTAATTTTTATTTTAGGCAAAAGTTTTACAAAAGCACTAAAGAAGTCTTTTCCGACCCTATATAGTATATATATTATTGATCAGCATCAACAGGCGAGTCGATCTAGACATGTTCGGAAAAACAAAAATATTTCCCATTCTTTTCAAATATTTTAATTCTTAATTTATTTAAATTTAAAATGAAGCTTGTAGTTTTTTTTAACTAATAAAAATTAACAAACCGATTTCCGAACTGAACATTATGCATATTTGTCTTAATTCCTAGCTTCCTTTTTTGTTTTTTATTTAAAACAATAGAAAAGTATCTTGTAAATACCCAATATGACGCACTTTCTCAGTATTATGCATAGGTATATTTGCACGTCTGATGTGGGAATAAATGGGAGGTCAATATTGACGGTTTCGATGTCTACCATTTACACAACTATTTATTCAAGTTGCACCTTAGCAAACGCAAAAATGATTAGTATGAAGAACAGGTAAGATATAACCATTGGAAAAGCATATAAATAGCCTCCGTTTGGACTGCAGAAGTAGTTCTGGTTCCAGCACAGCAAAGCACAAGCCAATAATATCACCATGCAGTTCACTACTTTCCTGATGACCCTCCTGGTGGTTGCCATGCTCATGCTCTTCAGCGCTCCTGCAACGGAGGCCACCTTCCTCCTTATCGCCTGCATGCTCCGGTCGCCGCTGTGCCCATGGGTCACCACAGCCACCACTTCATCCTGAGGTGTTATTGTCGACCTTGGTAGTTGGATCGGAATCATCGGAAATATTTGAACTAAAATGGACTCTTGATCGGAATAGTATACAGAAATAAATTCTTTTGTTGCATTAAAAGTGTTTTATGTGTTTTTATTTGTAAGTTTATTAGGCAATTGCATAGTTTATGGATGGGAGAATCCTAGACTCCAGGGTAAAAATTAAATATTAAACAAACTTTATTAACAATCAAAGTTAAAGAAAAGTTTAAATATTTTATATAATTCTATCAAAGGCATAAATCAATAACTCTTTTTATTATTTGTTCCTCTTGAAAATAACATAGCTATAAAGTCAAACCTCTAATTCTTTCTTTTTTGAGGCTAGTCAAAAAGTATATTGAATAATTATACAAAACACTATGGCAAGGATATTCATAGCAGCCTCGTGCCCAAAATGACAACATCTCATTCTCATTCAAATTGAAACATATTTCAATTATATTTTATGTGTCTTTTTATTGTTTGCTAGGCGGTCCGCGCGTTTGATTGGTTCCGAATGTAACTAAATCCGATGATTGCCTTGTTTCGACCTTGAACACAAACTCTGTCCGAATTTATGTGTTTATTATCCGACACGAGGGAGACATTGCGTTGCATACTTTCTGGCGGGGAGACCAATGAATTGGCGGAAGCGGAAACGACTAACAGCGCGCTAGTGTTTGCTTAATTCCGTTTCTTGCTGATTTTATGGATGGATTTTATGCCCAAAAGTGTTCATGCTCTGCGGCCAGCAGGACAGCATTTGTTGACATTTTCGCAGCCAAGGTCTGACGTAAACAGGATATTTCCAGAAATTGTTTACGACTGGAATTGATGGCGTCAAGCAACCGATTAGGAGGCCGCTCAAAAGTCAATCAGAATCACTCAAATGGCCCGTATCCAATACGCAAAAATGATGACAGTGGTACGGTGGCCCATGGGAGTGCATAAATTTCGATTCGGCATCGCTGAGTTATCGCCATCATTTGCACAATAAATGACAATATTTGGCTGCAGCAATGGCAGTTCAAGTTGTGCCTCAATAATCCGATGCTGCCATGACAGCGATTTATCTTTATATGGCAAGTGTTTCGATTTGATTTCGCTCGTAAATCGCCGTCCTGCTGGCCCCGGCTAGTTCTGTCATGCTTAAAGCCAAATATCAGTTAGTCAGAATCTTTAAGAACCATTTAGCAGCCACACGCCAAGGTCACACAATTGACTTGTCTGGCAAACTATTAATGCATTGTACGGGGCCCCATTGAGACGAGATAATGAACATCTCGGACGGATCCAGCAGACGGCCAACTTCTGGAGCTCTGGAACTGTAACAGCTGCAGGCGTTTAAATTGGCCATCCGACCGGAGTTGGCTGCCAATGCAAGCCATAGCCATCTCCATCTCATTTGGCCTTTGTCTATGCCCCTGTGTGCCATAAAGTTGGCTCCTCCGCCGCACTCTTCCGCAAATGTGGGCACTTGAAGAAAATGCGGAGAAAATATTTAGATAACGAATAAATAAATTATATGATATTACATATAATATAAAAGTCTAAGTAGAAACTTAAAAAAAAGTATAATAAATATAATTTAAATATTTTATTTAAAAATAGTTCAATTTAATTTAAAAAAATATTTCTTCAATACATAAAAGCTTTTATGATCTCATATTTTTATGATTTTAAAAATTTTGGGTAATTATAAATTCTTTTTAGCAAAGCCTAAAGTAAATAAAATTCCAAAAAGGAATAAGAATAATTTAGAAATATTAAGATTTTGCGCTGTGTATTTTGTTTATAAATATTTAAAAATATTTTCGTTATTACAACCTAAAAACTAACATTTCTCCAATTTGTTCAAGTGTATAAACTGTTGGCCTAGGGCCAGGGCAAAACTTATTTCGCCTCCTTTACCAGCAAAGGCAACTCGTTTGTAATCAAAATAAAAGCAGCTTTAAATTAAACGCTTTCGCATTTATATTCCTAAGAATTTATATCTTCAGTTTGGTTAAAGGCTCAGACACAAACTTAACTCTAGTTTTATTAAAGGCAATTAAACTAATTTAAATTATTTTTGTCCATTTATGGTTCACAGACAATCTGTAAAAATGCCTGCTCTAGATTGCCATTCATATGCACTTACTGGCTGCTTGTTCGATAAAAAATAATTGCCGAGAACATCATAAAATCCTAGTGTCAGTAGCCCCCAAAAAATCTCACGTTAGGGTGTTTACTGTTGCTATCACACACATCTTAAATGGCAGTCATATGGCATATAAAGTCCCAATTTGCTGCAGGGACACTTTTACGACCACAAAACCTGTTGAAGCGTATTGTAATGGCTTAAGAATGAAATAAATTAATTGGCGACCTGACGAAATTACTTCATTAGCTGCTAATTGAATTGGCTCTCTCCGGGACATATCGGTCGGCAGGTTGGCTCTCGACATGATTAATATTGCACTTTGGCAATGACCAGACAAAAAACACAGTCCGGCTCGGTGGAAGGACTCGCAGACCTTGGGACCGAATAAAAGACAAACTAAGGGACCGGAAAGGCGGGTGTTGTCTACCCTCGTTTATGCTATATGAATAGAGTCCTCTTTTCCGGTTCGGCTCCTCCGCCTCCGCCATTAATCTCAATTTCAGCGGCAAACATTCAATCAACCCAAAGGCGGGCTAAAGGCGGCTTTCGTAATTAAAGGCACATTAAGCGCTCGTTAAACTTAAAGTGGCACTTAAAGATCCAGTTGAAGAGGATTTCCCAGCCATTTCCATGGCTCCTGCACAGTTACGGACCCCGTGTTACACTTAATGGTCTATGCAAATCGAGAACTATTGGCAATATTATGTGAATTTAAAGCGGGGAAAATCGATTTAATGGAGCATGTAGAAAAGTTTAAGGCCCACCAGTGGAAGCCATTCAAATAAGAAGGACATTCGACCACTTGAACGACATAAATTGGGGTCAGTTGGAATAAAATAAAATGTGTTGTAGCAGAGCTTTGCCAGGAATTAAAGGAAATACATTTTTAAATACAAAATATTTCTTTGAAGGCATACATTTTCCAGGAAATATTTGTTAAATGGAAAAGAAATTCTTCAAGTAAATAAAGGCAAATATAGCAGCTCGCTTAAATAAAAAACTTTGATCTGGAAAAAAGCAAAAATAGAATTTTCAAAATGTTGATTTCATTGTTTAGCTATTCGAATTTTTCCTTATTTACTCATCGTACTCAATGGGTTATTTCGGAATTTATTTAATAGTCTGTCTGTGAATGGCACTACGCAAGCAAAAATATTTCAGTCGAAAAACAATTAAGCGATTGAGCCCAGTGATGCAGAGAAAAATGTGTAAATAAACGAACCGCCTTGAAATAATAGCAAATCAAACATACATACCATAAATCCCATTTCAGGCAGAAAAGCTTTGGTATTTAAATACTTGTTGGTCAAAATCACTTGACCATCGCTGGCTTTAGCTGCACGCAGATTAAGGCTGTGAGCGTAGTCCTGATGCCACTACTCGTATCTGTCGAAGGCTGTTGCGGGAAAGTGCATAAAATTTATTTTGGCTTGTCGCTGGCCGTAAAATTGTTGGTAAAGAAGTGCCATAAAGAGTATTTAATGGCGCGACTGTCTGTAATTAAAATCCCACACGCGCTGTCGCTCTCAGTCTCCTTCGGCATGGGCATGCATGGCGTATACGTGATGTGAGTGAACTCTAAGCCAACTGTCCCTATAATGCGACTTTAAAATGCAATTCAAGTGCTTTAATTAAATTTTTAATATGTATTTATGGTGTACAACTTTTGGTTTTCTTCTTTTTTCGATTGTATGTACTCATTTTTTGCTAGTTTTCCTGCTATTTACATCGCAACATTGTCTGTGGCCGGAATATGACACTTGATTTATGGCCATTTGTTTTTCGCTTACCAAACAGGCTCATAAATACACAAAAAAAGGGCAAAACAAATGGTAGGAAAAAATAGCAAATATTCGTTTAAATGGAGCAAAATGTATACATTTTCTATGATGCATTTCGTGGAGCTTATATAATGCAATTCCTGGTTAAAGCAATTGGCCAAAAGCAGAAACCAAAAGAGACACGGAGTTAACAGCCAATTTAACTGAACTGCAATCATTGCGGAACTTTGTTCGTGCCCACGCTGCGTATACTTAATTTGCCTGCGGTAAATAATGGCAAAGCTATTTGGTTCGGATTTTCCGATTTCGGAGCGTAAGCAATATCCGTTAGCAGTTTTCTCTTACCACTGGCAATGCTGTTGCCTTGCATCGCACGTTTATGCCATGCGCCGAGCATTTGTCTTGGCCCGGCCTGAACGGCGGCCAACACCCCGATAAGCTGTTTTTATTGGCAAAGTTTGGATGGGACAAACTGGTGCTGGGTTGCTGCTTCGACACTTATTTGAATTTATATCCCAGCAAAGTGTTTGCCTGTTTTCACTGCGTTTGTTGCATTTTAATTAGAAACTACGATTTGCACGGCTTGGCAAATGCAATTTTAACTTTAATTCCAACACTTGGAACCTAAAACGATAAATAAATAAATATTAACAAAAAGTAATATATAATATAATGCCTTCAGAAACACCTTATAATTAGGGAACCCTTATTAATCAGGCTTGAATTTTTATTCATTTATTTAATAAACCATTTACCATATTTTTCCAAGTGCTTAAATATCCCACAACTCCTAGATTCCCGGCCATAGACTACCCACAAAGTGACATCTTTTGGTCACGCCTATCCGGGCTGGCTGACAATTGTGGTGGGCGCATTCATTCACGCAAAATTCATTAACATTTACAATCGCTTCATTTTTAATGAACTGACAAATCTGTGCGGCTTCCCCGACCTCTGGCCAGGCCATAAATAAATCCGCGCATACAGCAGCAAATTTCGCCGTGGTCACATAAATCTTTCTTTTAAAAAATTACCCAGAAATATCTTATGAGTATTTATATGCAAATTAAGATGTTTACAATATAGCCCCGATGGCCATACTTTGATCTGGTCCAAAAATGCGACGCGATGCCGGCAGACAATGAATCATAATTTTATTTTATTGACGAATGAGGTATTTGACTTTTGCGACGGCGGCGTCTGCGTCGCTTATTCCACGAAAAATAAAGGAATGGGAAAACAAGTATTTAAATATAGAAATGCATATAACAACACAATTATGTTTATACCCGTTTGGAGAAGTTGTTTAAGTCATATAAGAGGGAATGTGTATGCTCTGTAATTCAGATTAAGTTAAAGAATTTAGAGAAATAATTTGTATTAAAATTTAATTTATTTATGTTAAGTTGCAAGCTTCCTAACATACATATTTATTTCTTTAAATAAAATCTCATTAAATTGATTTGATTTATATACTTACGCCATGGAGTAAATAAATAAACAAACAGATCTACGGATAATCCTCTCATTCTGAATATTAATTAATTTAAATCCATGAGTATATTTTCTAGTGTCATATATTCCACACATGTAGCATACAGAAAGGTATTCCTCGTAGTCGAATAAACGATTCGCGGATTGTCTTGACTTAACAACTTGTTTTCCGTGTCGGCGTAAATCAAATGCCACTTTGTTGTCCCGTTCGGGGGAAATTCAATCAAAATATTATTGTATATCGTACAAATGGAAACCGTCGTCGAAGCCATGACTCTTTGCTCTCACGCACACACTTGCACCCTGGGGCACTCGCAGTGCCGCAGTGCAAAAAAGGGAGCACAATGAGCGGCACCACCCACCACTCAACCATGTCAAACGCCCCTTTGGATGCGCCATATAAATGAGCAGCAAGTGCCGAGTGTGTGGACCGTGAGCTGCTGATGTTTTTCATGGCTTGTTTACAATTAATTAGGATTGTTATGTCGCCATTCGATTCAATAATTTCTTTGTGCTAGGCGGTATTTTTTAACAGCCCGTCATAAATTTGCGGTCTTGTTTTGGTGGCGAGAGCATTTAAACGGAATCCGCCTGCATTTATGACCCACGTCATGGCCAAGTCTTTAGCATTAATTTCCTATTCGATCCAACCTGTTATTTTCACTCTGAACTTTATGGGTTTAATGGTTTTAATAATTAATAATTTTCTGGAAAAAATAATTGAGAATTTTTTTACCCAAATCTAGGCATTATTTATTAGAATTTATTTATTTATTTATTAGAATCACTATAACTGTAAAAGATTATTTTTAACAGTTCGCCTGCATTCTTATTGCAAATTTAATATTAAAGCTGATTAAGAATTGTATTTCAAATCAAAAATACCTAAGAAGCCGCCACTGATAAACCAGTTTTGAGCTCACATTTTTTAGATGTTCTGGGTAATATTTTGCCAGCCATTGATGGCGAACTGAGATAAACCAGAATCGTAGTTTGCCCTTGCTTATTGTTGTACGATTGGTCAATGGATCGATACCGACTTCTTGGAATTCTATGCCGGCGCATATTCATATGTTATTTGTAAACCTGAATCTAAAAATAAGCTTGCCATAAAAAATGCAATGGCTGACAGTTTCGGACCTTAATCGCATGGTTTATGTGTCATGCCTCATAATTATGGCCACTGTCTTATTTATTTTAGCTTTAGCTGAATTTGAACTTTTTGAGTTGCCGGCAGACTCGCCGCTTGTTCGCACGCCTCCCAAACGTGAAGGTATATTGAATATATTAAAAACAAATAAAGTATATACGTATCAATAAGCGATAGCTCGTGCCATTTAATGTGCTGATTTTGGGCGTATTGTCAAGAGATATTTACTTTACTTAACATTTTGGTGTTCGACATCGAATGCTTATACATATATCTTAACGAATTCGAGATGCTTATCTGTAAACTAGTTCTTATATTTTTTATGGTTTATTTCCAATATTTTGTTCCTGGTTTTTTAATTGTTTAATTTGGAGTTGTGTTAGTAAGAAAAGAAAGGAGTGGCTGATTTTAAAGTTAATAAAACAAAGTCGAAATTTCTTTTCTTGTTTTCTCTTAAGTATGTAATTCAGCAATATGTTTAGGCGTCGCTTGGGAAATTGCAACTCAACGATTGAATTGCAATTTAGTCACTGTTTAGGCAATCCAAGTATATTGAGCTCGTTCCTTATGTCCTGTCAGAGCCGATCAAGTTCGCCTTTATGAGACGACTTCCACAAGCAGTAACTACGTGCGAAATACGCAGAACAATGTTAGTTCAATCGCAATGGCAACACCCACAAAGCCAAGAAACCAGATCCCAGAGTTTGCAGAAAGGTATGGGATTGCACTGAGCAAACACATAAAGTAGAGGCCCAGAGAGCTGGGCGAGAAGTCAAACATATCAAATCGTACCCTGGTCGGGCACAAGTCTCCCAAGAGGCGGAGGCATCAGACCGTACGTGCCAAGTGGATGCGGCATCTTGTCTACATCAAGGCAATGGGATTGAGAGTGGCAAGCGGAGGGCCAAACGCACTCACTGGTCGACGTATTACCAGATGCGTGTGCTTTAGAGTGGACCTAAATGCTTGGAGATATTAATAATAAATTAAGCAGAGTATTTGTTAATTTTGTAAAATGGATAGGTGGATTTTTTGTGGCAAGGATATAACATTATAACTTACTTTATAAGAATTATATTTTTAATACATTTAGTAATAAATCTTTCCTTTGATTATTTTCTTCTAACCATTACATTTCCAGTAGAGGTTTTTAACTTTTCAGTATTTTAAATTTTGTATCCTTTATTAAAGATAAATCTCCTTAAATTGCAGCATGTGTGCTTGACCCGGGGACTGGCTTTTAATTAATAGACTTTTATGCAGTGCAATCAGTGCCGGGTTAAGTGGTGGGTGCTTAAGCGATTTTCAGCTTATAAAAACTCCATCGATGCCGCCGTCGATGGCCGCGGAAAGTAGGCAACGATATTTTACGCCTTAATTGCCCCCAGCACGCCCACCTTGCGTGCAAGTGTGCGTGTGCGTGTGCTTGTGCGGGTGTATCGATGGTTTAGTGAATCTGGCACATCGTCCATTTGAATTGCTAACATGGCTCATACATATAAATGAAATTGAGAGTTTATTGCACAGTCACTGGGATCGGCTTGGCTTTATTTTGCTGCCGTTGTTTGCCTCTCCACAGAATTGCTTATTTATTTCATATTTATGCGTTATGACGGTTCCAGCGCCTATATATGTACGTCACACACTGCGTATGCGCGATATGAACAAAGACGTATTAGTGAATTTAAAATGGTAAAATGGGAGTGCAAAAGGCTTTTAGGCCCGCCAGTAAATTGAATGCTTCAATTGCTTTTAGTCGAGACAAGTGATAGTAAATTTGCACAAAATGAAACACACTCAAATTTATTGCGTGGCTGCCAACGTAACGGTTATTTCTGGGTAAGTGTGCGGTGGTGTGTGTGTTTTTCCAACTATTTCGGTTGGACGCATAAAAATGATGAAGTTCATCGAAACTATTTGACAGCCTTTGACTTTTATGTCGCATAAATGATGGCCGCCCATTGATGCCAAAAGGGTCCCGACCCAGACACAACTATATCTGTCTGTACAACATATATACATACATATGTATGTACTGCAGACTGTGGAAAGCCGTTACGGTCGCCGGCCATAAAAAAGCATATCGCCCGGGCGTGTGTTGCGGATTAGCATCTTGTATCTGGCATTAAGGATTTGACAATATTGCCTAAATACCAAGTGGGGAATAAAAACTTCATTTGACTATCTATCAACTTGGCGGAGAGGAAATCAATCTAAGAAAACACAATTAAAACTTGTTCTAAGAGTTGTTAAGATTGCTTTTGTAAATAAGAAAACTTTTGTTTATTGTACTTGTTATTTTGAGAATTTATGTATCTATTTATGCTGAAGTTAATAGTTTTCTAAATGACCTGAAGTCGAAACACAATCAATACAAATTCATGTGCACTTTAGTTCCCTTTAATTTTTTCAAAAGCTTTTCTTTTCTGAGAATTTGCTTCTTAATTGCTGCATTTCCATGGTCAGAGAGTGCAGGATTAACCACAGTCCAGTAGTCCTTTGGAAATTACGCATGACCAAGTATATCAAAAGTTTGCCACTATTTGGCAGAGTGCCTTTCGCCATAAGCTGCTTCAACGAAACCCTAATTACAGCAACTCTAAGTCGCAGTAATATTATGGCAGCTAATGGCAAACTAAGACCAAACTTCCGTTTACCAAAAGGAACATTAATTCTAAAACATTCTGCACGAATTAAGCAAAGTCTTTGCGGTTTCAGTTATTCATGGCTGGCCATTTTGGCTACATATGCTGCACTTCATGAATTATGAGCCATTTATTTCATGCTCAACAAATTGCATTCGCTGAAATTAAAAACACATTCGCTGGGACACTCTGTTATGGCATGCTAATTAGTCATCCACCCACACTCCTGCAGAGCTATCCACTCAGCAGTTTTTCGCTAATATCGCCAATTCCTAGTTCTGAATTCGCTGTCTAGACTTCAGACTAGTGAATAGCGAAATCGTGCGCCAGATAGACATCTTAATTGCCTGGGATTATGATGCAGGCAGCTCTAGCTATAGTTGCCTTTTTACTGTCTGTCATTAGGCAGTGAACCCGTTGAACTCGCGGCAGTTGATAAGCCTCTTCTTGATCCACATTTATTATAAAATGAAATATGTTCAGTGCTTAATATACTTCTTTGAATGAAGAACTTTTTGTGTCTTAGATCCCTAAAGCTAAGTTATTTAAAGAAAGGCTAAGAAATTAACCATAAAATAATATGGTTTCAATATTTTAAATTTGTATCTTTAATAAGATGTTATAATTTATATTTTATATACAAAAATAAAACCCCATTCTCCATTTCTGAATAAAATGTGCTAGTTTATTATGCTTAAAAACACTATGTCTATAATTTAAACTAAAGCAAGGACAGCTAATTGACCAAAACGTCGATTTGGAATACATATTTTTCTAAAAACAAAAAAACACAAACAAGCTGGCGAGGCTTGTTGCTGCTCGTATCACAGTTGCGTGTGTATTGGTGTGGCTGGCACTGGAATGGACTCCGCTAGGGGGAATCCCAGCCCGTAATTCCCCTGTTTAAAAGGCTGCCCGCTCGCCGGCATCGTCGCCGCTAGACCCCCGAGCTGCTGGCTGAGTCTGCGGCTTGTGGCTGCCTTTGCGTCTGGCACGCCAATTGAATTTCGCCCTGAGACCCTTGAGAGCGCTAGAGCCCTTCAGCGTTTTCGCTTTCGCCTTGCGCACTCTGCCACTCGACTCACTGTCACCGCCCACTCCCACCACCTCCGACCCTGCTCCCGCTGCCGCCACAGACGGACGGGTGATGCGCGTGAGTTTGAGGCGGGATCGTGAGATGGCCAAGTCGTCGGTGAGCTCGTCAATGGAGCACATGGTGGGCTGTCGCTGCAGCTGACCCTCGGGAAAGTGCACATCCTGCTCTAATAGTGAGTGGGCATCGCCCACCGAGGACAGCTGCGATATCTGCGTTTGCAGGGGACGACGCGGGTTCTCGAACAGGTCCTGTCGACTGCGATTCTGGGCCTGCAGCTGGGTGCTGTCCAAGGACATGCGGTTTAGGCGTGCCGCAGCAGCTCCTGTTCCATTGCCAGCTGCACTGCCCCCGTTCAGCACTGTGGTGGTGGTCGTTGTGGTGGAAGTCATTGTGGTTCGCACGCTGTCCTGAGGAAGGAAATGGGAATGCAAGGATAATTAGAGAGGTTGGAAAAGGAGGTGCAGCAAAGAGATAAATGTCTAAAACTGTCAGGCAATTAAACTTAGTTTAAAATTTATAAAACTATAAATGTATAAGCCAATACTTTTTATACATTTTATACATATATACATTTATTATATATTTATTTTATATATATGGAAATTTTTTTGCTACTCACTGTTGTGTGCAGTCGCAGCGAACCCGTCTGATTGCGCCTGAGCGCACTGTAAGTGTGGGGAAGTCCTCGACCCTGGTTCTTGCCTCCCAATCCAAACTGTCGCGCCAGGGTGACCTGAAGGAGATTACAGTTAGTTAACGAGGTGAAAGTCATTGCAGGAAAAGTAACTTGGTTTAAATGCCACTCAAGGAAATCCTACTTGTCTTGCTACATTTTTAAACTGAAGAGCTATATTTTGTACAATTTTAATTAATAAACCCACCTTGAAAGCCTCACGAAACTTGTGGCTCATGATGTTGTAGAGCAGCGGATTAATGCAGGTGGAGAGGAAGTAGAGCACACCGGAGGTATAGTCAAGGATGCTGAAGACGTCGTTGAACCACTGCGACTCGATGCCCGAGGAGGAGCCGTAGACCGCCATCAGGCGTTGGGCGTGGAAGGGCGCCCAGCAGATGAAGAAGGCCACCGCCACAGCCACTGTGGAGGATGCAGGAAAGGAAACGGATACGGATGCAACCCGTAAGTTAACCAAGAGTTCTTTTCGCCTACTTACCCAGCATCCGGATGACGCGCGTCTGGGCGCTGATGCCGCGGTTCACATCGTAGCAGCGCCGTGGCAAAGCCTGGAGCAGCCTGCTCCGCTTCAGCTTCACCCCGATTAGCACATAGAGCACACAGATGGCAGTCATGGGGCCACCAAAGAAAAGGAAGCCCGATACGGCGAACACATGCGCAAAGAAGTCGTTTTTCATCTGGCGGAGACAAGTCAGGGAGTTCATGAGCAGGAGAAGGAAACTGGTTACGGGTTATAGCTTCAGCCAGAAGAGCATTGCTGTAAATTTGATTACCCCAAATTGAGGAGAGCTTGAGGATCCCGGGAACTTGAGAAAATAAAATAAGCTTAAGCTGAGGTAATAAATTGGAAACATAACTATTTAACAATTCAGAAAAAGCCAAACTTAGGATCTTAAATTGTTGATGAAGACTCTTCCCAACCCAATGCCTTTCATTGTCTCCTTTATTGCCCCTCAACGTACACCTGCTCCATAACTCAATTAAGTCCAACACCCGATAATTGGGACATCGATTAAAAGCCCATCCCATCAATCATACCGTGCAGGAGGATCCCGATCCAAGGCCTGTGTCCTGCACCACCACCGAGAACTGGATGGCCTGGGGAAGGGCCAGCAGGAGGGCGGCTATCCAGATGGCAAATATGAACTTAACGGCCCGTGACAACTTGGACATCGTGTGCTGCCTGTATCAAAAGCAGAACCAATTAGGCAAGGTCGTCGCAGGAAATTGAAATGGGTTGCAGGATAACATGGGCACTCGCTCGCTCCCTCACCTGAACGGATGACAAATGGCAATATATCGCTCGACGGTGAAAGCGGTAATTGTAAGGACCGTCGCATTGGCCGCAGTCTCCGAAAGGACGCTCTCCAATATGCAGATGCCATCGCTGAAGGGATAATTGTGTGGGTGCCAGAGATTATACAGGTCCTGGGGCATGCCTTGGTTATATAAAGCAGGAAATACATTAAGATAATATTTCGAAATGAAATACCCGTATAAAGTAAGGATAGTTTTGCAATAAAAATTCTTTAATTCGTTACAGTGTTAATTACACTCACCTGAGCACAGGAGGATCATGTCGGATATGGCCAGATTGAACAGGTAAAAGTTGGTGGCCGTGTGCATAAAGTTGTTACGCGAGATGACGACGCAGGTGATGAGATTGCCCAGAACGCCGGCAACAAAGATGAGGGCGTAGCCCACACTGAGGGCGGCCAGTAGGGAGAGCGGTGTCATCGGAGTGGCTGTGGGCAGTAGCTCCTCCGGCTCCAGGTTCTGCAGAAGGCTACTGAGGTTCTCCGCCGAGATGTTAAGCACTTGGGTCAAATTCAGAAGGAATTTTTCATTGTGAAACAGTTGCAGATCGGTCGCCAGGAGACCGGAGCTGTTGCTAGGCAGCATTTTGACTGCCATGGGTGTGTGTTTCTCGTGTGCGTGTGTGTGTTTTGTGTGTGTCCTAGGTGTCCTTGGTGTCCTAAACTAGGCGAGCACTATTAAATTCGAATTTGCCCTTGAATTTTCGACTCCTGCTTATGTCTTTCCAATCTATGTTCGCTTCGCAAATAATGTTTTCATAATGCCCCTAAGGGATGGGGCTCATCAATTCCGACTTAGGCCAGTGCCACTCCACTCACGACCTGTTGTCATGAGTTTTGGGATTAACTTGTGTGTCAGGATGTGTGCAATGGGGTGGACCTCAATCTGGGTTTAATTTAGAAGGCCCTCATCAGGTGAGTTATATATATAGCATAGTTATAGTTATAGTTATATATTATAGCATCTATTAATTAATTTATAATAATTATTACTCATACGCAATGTTGGCTTAGGACCTCATTTTTGTTTAACTTTTCAAAATCAAAAATATTTTCAAATAAAATGAATATACTTGTCTTCTTTAAGGGCTCTAGCCAAGTAACATCATATTTCCTTTAACAAATGAGGTATTACTTTAAATATACAAAACAAAGTCGTTCAGCTTTATATAATGTTTCGAAGTGGTCTCTTTAATTAGAACATTATTCTTTAAGAAACTTGACTTTTGAATAAAATTTGCTTAATAAAGTTGCAATGAAATTTTTAGGTATTCCAGTTCCATAAAGTTAATTTTTTAAATGTCACTGCATTTGCTTTACCTTGAGTTTGCGCTTTTTAATTTACTAAAATTCAAAAACATAATTAGCTGTATTCTTTAAAAAAATATATATTTTAAGGTCAAGGATCGAGTGGTAAAAAAGTTACTTGCGAAATTTATTTCTCAAGAGTGAAAACATATAAACTAAAGTTAGCTCACATAATGTTTGTTTAACCATTTGGCTATCAAGTTTAGGCCAATTATATCACTGCCTTTATTCAAAATATTTTATTAGAATTATAAAAAATTCTGGAAAAATTTTGTTTAATTTAATTTGCAATTCTTTAAGGTATTAGAAAATAGTTTGTAACTTCATAACTCAATGAATTTAAACATAAACGGATAAACATATATATATATATATATATATATACATATTCTATACCATCTGAAAGGTATTGATGTGTAGATCATATATATACATATATATTGGCTCTGGCTTCTACGGATCAAAAGATATATAGATTCAATCTTTATTTTCAATTTTTAAAATAAAAGTTATCGAATAATTTTTATTTTTCAATTTATATAATAAAAATTGAAAATAAAAGTTATTGCGTAATTTTTATATAAAAATTGAGAAATAACTTTTATTTTGTAATTTTTTGCTTTTTTAATTATAACCGTTACAGTCCCTGATTTAAAGTGTCAAGTTAAGGTCCACCCCAGTGTGCCTGTCTAAGAGTGTGTTTATGTAATGTTTACCTGGCATCCTGAGAAGCTGGCAGACGGCAGTCAGGCGTGTCCTAGGCGAAAGTCCGGGCTCAGGGCAAGTGGATGCTGAGGCTGAAAATTAATTTGAATTGCTAAGTGGCATTTAGTCAAAATATTTGTGTACACGAGATGAATTTAAGGCTGCTGCTGCCGGGCCTCCCAAAAGCCAACTGTGGGGCAAACAAATTAAACGCGACCCAAACACAAGGTCACTTCCTAGTCCTCCTCGTACTCCTATTCCAGATGCCGGAGGATTGAGGGCAGGTGGGACGCTCCTAATGGACACCGGGTGACTTAATAACATTAACATAGTTTATGCCATTCATGATGAGCGTTTTCAACTGCTGTTATTGTGCTATTGTGGCTAAAGTTCCCTTTGTGGTTGTTGCTGTTGCTGCTGCTGACCGCTGTTGACCGTTTTTGGCCGTTTTCATTATCATTATCATAAAAAAGTTTCTACAATATATGCACGGCCAAAGAATGCTGTCGAATTTGGTTTTATTATATTGTATATTCAATCAAACTGGTTTCCATTTTTTCATTTTTCAGATTCTGTTTTCGTTTCGGTGTCCGATGTGCGATGTACGCTGTCGGGTGTCTGATGATCGACCGTGTAGCAGCATCCCACCGAAATTATGCACCGCCCATGCCCATAAAGTGTGAGTTCGTATTTTGTTTATTATTATTTCGGATACTTTTGTATATATATTTTTATCTTCTTGTTTCAGTTTGACTTTGCTTGGCATATGACTTTAAATATTATGGTTTTTGCACTGCTTTGGTCTAATGGCTGGCGGCGTGTCATTAGTGTCTCTTTTGGGGTCAATGGTTCTCACTTGCAAATCGCAATCGTTCGATCTTAATGCCTCATTTTTATTTATTCACAACTTGTTCACAACTGTTTCGGAGGCGCTCCTGTTTCGGGGTTTTTCAATTAATTATATTTTCGGTCGCTTGTGCATTTAAAACACGTTTAATTTAAATTTCTCAAACGATGCCTGCCACATTTTAGCGAATGCATTTATTTTTTATTGCTTTGAACTGTTTTGATTTTGTCACTGTTGTTCTTTATTTTTTGTTCCCTTTTTCTGCGGCCATTGCACCCCTTTCTTTCACACATACTTTCCCCCTGCGCTTTCGCTTGTTTTTATTGCATTATGGCTAATCAGTTTTTACCATGTGCTAAACGTTGATTAATGACACCGAGACGTTGAAGTTTTTACTTGATTCGCACCCGAAATTAATGACGTTAACTATTTGCGTATGGCACTGATTAATACGGCTATACGGAGGATATTTCTGGGAACCGAAATCCGAGATATGACTGCGAGGCACGCGTAAATCGATGTGTTTTTGGCTCGTTTTTTGTGACTCGAGAGCGACGGCGGCGGCTACAGCATTTGGCCGCAGCATCCGACTGACTGATTGGGTTATTTTGGCCAAAAAGTCTTGGCAACAAATCGACGCTAACAGCGACGTAACAGAAACGCCAGCGTCGCAGTCGACGCACAACTACCGGTTGCTTTCCGGCTCTCTGCGACGGCGCCCTTGATTTTCGGGTTTTCCGTCGCCTCGGAGGGCTGGCTGGCTTTCCCTGTCGACGGCGGCGGCAAGGGGTAATAAAAATGCAAATAATATTGGACCGCCATGCACTTTATCTTATTTAGTGGTATATTAATTTGGGCCAGGGCGGCAAATTGTTTGATTATTATGTTAACACAGCAAAAGGACAATGCAAAGGAACGACCTTCGCGCCCACTTAATCCGCTAAGCCCACAGACGCAATCAATTCAAGCCAAGGACGTCGATGTGGTGGGAAAAGTGGAGAGGTAAGTGGACCCTTAGTGGCTATCAAATGAAAAGTACTGCCTTTTCAAGGAAATATGCAAAGGCGAAATGGGTTTTTTAATTAAAATGCTTTTAGCTATATACCATAAATATTTTGTTTTAGTTTTAGTGGAAAATTCTTGACCTCAAATTCAACAAGAATTATATTACTTTCAGCTACTATTCAGTTGCCAAAAAATAAAACTAAACAGCCTTACAGCGTAGTCAATACATAAAATAATTATCAATTATTTATAGAAAAAAGTTTATATTTTAAAGTTGTTTCATATTTAAGCGGAAAAAAATAGAGAAGTAAACAAATAAATTAATAAAATCACATATTCTATTAGTCACAATAAAAAATCTTGCTACTGCAAATAAAGTAAACATAAATTTAAACTACATTTATCAACAAAATAAACATAAAGTAAATTAAAACGCAATTTGAGTTTACATCAACATTAATGACTTTTAAACAACTTATTGATTTTTAAATGTTTAAAGAACTGTCTTTACCATCAACTCTGTAAACAGAATATGGCAAAATGAATTCACTTTACATGTCAAATATATTGTATTATTTAAACACACTTTATGCAGTTTTTAAAGCCTTTTTTCCATAGATTGCTGCCCCAAGGATAGTTTAATGATTCAAAATTAATTTGTATGAAACACTTTGTGCACTGCTGAACTTTAGCCATCAAGCAGGGAAATTGGACATGAAGCCGTAGTTTTATGATCAGTCAAAGGGAGATTTTATTAGTCCCCCGGGGCCTTACTTTTATGGCCATGTGCGGGCAAATCTATCAGAGCTTTGCGGCTTATAAAATGTAGGTTTTACCGCCCTGGCAGCTAGTGCGAGTGCGATATTAAGAGCAAACAAATGTGCGAGTATCTATTTTTATGCGATGCTCGCAAACAAATCAAGCACATAGCATGCATTCAATTTCTCAATTTTTATGCAAATAATACGAAACAATTTTTTGGCACTTAATCAAAACAAAGTCCTAAACAAACAAGCGAATTTGGGAGGAATGAAAAACAAGGTCCTTTGTCAGTGGCGGTTCCTTCTCGATTTCCCATCTCTTTAATCTCTACAGAGTGCGAGTACGAGTATCTCATGAATTCGAGGGCAGGGCAAATACGCAGCACGTGCTGCTAAGGCATTCGCAGTCAAAACTTTGCCTGCCAATTGTTGACGAAAGCCGGCAAAAGGCCAAAGCAACTGGGAAATGTAAACGGATACGGAGAGGGGAAAATAGGATGGAAAACGGCAGAAAGCTGGGGAAAGCGGGTGAAATTCAGGGCCAGAAATTCGTTTGCTTTGCTCTTTATGAACATTGGGCATGACATCAGATTCGGAGGGTGTCTTTTGAGTTCAGTTGACTTGAGTCGAGCTCTTGTTTGGCATTTTGAAGTTTTTTTCTTTCCAGGACTCAGTCATCAGGCGACGGCGGCATCTTCGTCAGCAGTTTGACTGAATTTTGTGCAAGTTTCCAATTCATTTACTTTTATTGCACGCGGAGAGGGGCAAAAGGCGAAAGTCATTTGCAGTTCGACCAACCCGTTGCCGCTCGCCGCTTGCCCTACCTTCCACCTAAGTACACCAAATATGATATTCAAGTAGGGGTGCTTATAGAAATAAGATATGAAAACTGCCTGGCAGGACAAGATAGTTACGTTTTACCCTTTCAAAGGTCTAAGGGGTTTTTTATATTAATGAAATTAATATATATGAAAAGGGGTTTGTGCTGGTATTAGCAGTATTACCCTACATAAAATACATTTTTACAAGAATCAGTCACAAAAAATTGTAATATAAAATCTCAGATGCTCGGTACTCTTCTTTTATAGCATTCTTTTTTATGATTATTTACATATAAAAATCAATCGAAGGGAAATGGTTAATAATTCAAACTTGTATACTTTTTAGAATATTACTCCTTCTTTGTTCTTAAGACCTTAACATCATAAATATTACTTTACATTCCACAAATGAAAACACATACTTTATGTTCTTTTTTTTTTTAAATCATCACAAAATATTGTCTTACTATCCCATTTAAAAAAAAATTATAAAATCGATAGAAATACAAAAGAATCCTTTACTTAGTCAGAGTATTTCGATTTCACTGCTAGACTTTATCAATCCGTACTTAGCGACCTCTATTTATTGAACTCTCGCACGCGCTCAACAAGTCGTTGACAAAATTTCATTTCTCGTGGCTAATTGTGACCTTCGATTGGCAGCGAAGCCATAGTTCCACATGCACTGCAGAGCCTTTCAAATAATTGAATTCCCGAAAAGAATAAAAAAGAAGCAGAAGCGAAGGAGGTGTGCGTGCTCGCCTGGCTTCATTTGGTTAAAAGCCCGGCAATTGCCCTCTACGGCATGCCATCGTGGGCCAAGATGCCCAATTTCGAACGTAAAAAAGTACCGCACTTTCCATAAACTCTGGCCAACGGGTTGTATGAGTAATGCGACTTCAAATCCAGTTGAGCCAAAAGCGTGGGCTCCAGCGAATCAAATAGTATATACTATATAGTATGTAAAGTGATACTTTCGCAGTTCAATGCTCGTGTCTTTGGAGGCAGCCAGAGGCCAAGGACTCTCGTTTAGTTTAATTGCATTTAATTAGCCGCATCTCGAATAACATGACGCATTCAAAAGTGCCTTAAGTCCCCCCATTGCAGAGCCCTCATTTCGGCATCGTTCATCAAGGCGGCAAGCTAATCACAAGCTCTGGTTGCGGCCAGGCCATTATCATTGTCGTTCCCCCTCATTGCAGTCGTAAATCAGACACAGATCCTGAGAACCACGACCGACTGCTGTGGCCTAGAGTCTGCGGTCGACCCTTTTCGATTAGGCTCCCCGGGCATCTTTTGTCTCTCGGTCGGCGGTCCACATGTGTGTCAGAAGGCATTATGCTAATCAGCATCATCTACTGGCCAATTGAATTGTTCCGAATCACATACACACACTCATACACAACCACCGCACTAACTGCGTGGTGGCCACGTTGCGTATACGCAATGGACAAAGGTCAGTAGGTGAAGCACTAATATTGATTGGCCTGACGCTTTCATTATTCACTCTCGGCGGCGAGTTCGTTTCATGAATAATCCAGGGAATCGACTTACAGATTGCGGACAATGATTATTTTCGGGCGCATTAATTTAACACGCGTTTAATCGCATTTACGCCAGGATCAAAGCGGAAGTGGGAAATGTGTTATTTGATGTGATTGGTGGGTACACTTGGGGGAAATAGAAAATAGTAGTAAACATTAAGGAAATTAAAAAATTCCTTTAATACCTGAAAATATATTAACAATAATACATAGATTATATTTTAATTAGTAATTGCTTAAAAGTTTATCCAAAAATATGACTGAAGAATTCATTTAAAAAATAAAGATACAAATGTAGAAAAATCAATTATTTTTTATGTAAGTAATTTAATTAAGTTACAAGCCGAACTAAGCATTTCATTTTATTAATATATAAGATTTACTAAAGAATCAAACAAGTTAAATATATCTGTAAATCAAATTAATTACAATTTTTTGATTGAATGGGAACATCCCAAAATATTTTTTATAAATTAAAACATTTTTACTAAATACTAAACACTCTAAAGTTTATATATAATCACTGAATAAAAAAAGATAAGCGTCATAAAATATTAAGCTCTGTTTTATGAAACAGGAAATAATCCGCTATAGCTGTTTGTAATATTTTGTAATGACCAAGTGAGAGAATCCGCAAGATGAAAAAACACAACTCGAGCGGCTTAATTCGTTCGGCGGCTACTCGTGTAAGCGGAATTTGTGAGAAATTCCTTGGCTACCCGCCGGCGCTTCCTTAATAGCCTAAGGCTCTTAAGAAAGCCCAACAAAACCCCCGGATTGCGGTCACGCTCCAGCAACTGTGCATATTTACCGCGACCAGACAACCGTGCCAAATTGGACTCAAAACTGCTCCACTCCTCTCCACTCTTCTCTTAAAGTCAGGCACAACCAACAGGCCGCTTCAATTGAATGCCAGCCCCGAGGCAGGATAATGAAAACAAATCCACAAATCTGCGGACGAGGGCCGACATTAATATGCGGTTTCGCTGGGAACTTCGGGGAAGAAGGGTGCCAAGAGCAGGTCCAGGCAATGGCTCATGTCCTGCAAAACAAACACATTTATTCGCCAACTTTACGATGTCAAGACGGCTTTGATTTCTCATTCCCAAGATCGTGGAAAAACGCGTGTTCAATTCACTCAAAAGTCAGGGGGCGCCATCAACAATAAATATTAAAAGTAAGTGCTAGTGCTTTGGGCTATTTGCAATTTCAATTAGCTGCCGCTCAATTGGATCGACTGCCATTTACGGCCACGCTCTATAACCAGCTGCCCGCGACATTACTCATCCGCCGAGTAAGACATAACTTACGGAGACGCTAGGTTTCCACAGTCAAGGTGAAGTGCATGAATTTATGAATGAAATTAAGCCCAAATGTTTGCCTTACACACAAACACTCTAACATAAAGGAGGAGACAGAGAGTTACGGGCCAACAGGGAGAGCGAAAAGGCCAAGAGCTGCTGCTGTTTAACATTCAGTTAACAGGAGTCAGCCAACGTCTGCCTCGATTGCCGCAAGGCAATTCAGTCTGTCACCAACTTTGCTCCACTCCGGACGCGTGTGAGCCTGAAAAAATCCGTGGTTAAAATAATATTTCAAGCAGAAAGATCGTTAAAGTGATGGAAACTATAATCAAAAATATTTAAGCAGAATTTAAAATTTACTTCATAGCTAATCCTAGTATTTAAATACAGATTAAAACCACTACAAATCAAGCTGAAATCTACAATTAAATTACATAAATGTAAAAAGGCAGTGATTAAAATGTTGAAACCATTTCAAATCAATATATTTCTACAAAGCAACTAAAAAATTCAATAAAATTTAACCATTGATATACGTATCACTTTAAACCAGAAATAAAATCTCTAATATTCCCAGAGAGTTGCAACTAATTAAATATGTCCAATGGAATGTTCAACAAAGTGCAAAACTAATTTTCCGTTCAGTGATTCCGGTTTGACAAAAGCTAAAGGGTTAAAAACCCCGCTCGGAAGTCCTTACACGTTCCGTGACAATAAAAGAAAGTGAAGAGGTGAAAAGGAGTTACAAACCTTGTGTGACACTCCGACACGAATAAGGATACGAGACACATTACGGCGAACAAAAGTAAATAAGAATAGCAGCGTGGCCTTTGTTATTTAATCTAGCCTTGGTAAGAATCAACAGCCACATCGAATATCAGAGCTGGGTAGACTTAAAATTTACTCAGGACTGAATCTCCAGACGCTTTTCTAAATTGCTTACTTTTCGGCAACCGCAAATTTTAATTAAAAAATGTTCAACCTCGCCATTGTTATCGCTGTGTCACCTGGACACCTGCTCACCTCGGCAATTGCAGCTAGATTGCGGTTGGAACTTTTCCAGCTTTTCCGAATTAAAATAGAATTGAATTTCCAGCCCTAATATGGTCGTCCTGACTGATTGGTTTGTGTAATTGCGATCTGCTACTCCAGACTCTCTAGCCTCTGGTCACAACTCCTCCTGTATTGTGCCCAATCATATCTAAATCAACTTTCACACCTGAGCGGGCAATTCAATTATTTTTCCAATTAGTTTGCGTCAATACAGTGGCATAGGGAGGCCCAGAAGTTCTCCCGAAGGAATGGTGCTCCTAACACATGAGTAGCATACTTTTCAGGGCTTCACTTTTTTTTAAACGCTACTTGCCAACTTTCTCGTGGCAGGAAGAACGCTTAACGAACAGGAAACATAATTAATTAGACGCATCACCCAGAAATCTGGCTACAAGCCAATAATCCAACTTGGTATTAACAGCTACACGCAGCTCCCTTCCTTGGCCTTTGACTTCTAACCCACGAAATTTGACTTTTGGCAGCAAGCAAAACGTGTCGGCTGCATAATGAGTGAAATATTACCCAAAGCTACACATTTCCCAGGCATCTTTAAAGTCCCGCATGTTCCGGGTTCCCTAATGGGCTAACCTCTTAATGGCCCTCAAGTCGGCTGGGTAAAAGTTTTCCCTTTTGCCAGGCCCAAAAAAAGTTTTGCACACATGCAATCAGGTTTGAGTTCACTCATCATCATGGCTAAGTCCGCGCAAATAGAAAAACTTTCACATCCACAACTATATTTGTATTGATTGCCAGCAATCTGTATTGCGAAAGCCCATGATGTTTACTATTAATAGAGCCAAGTGACAAGTGGAGCACAGAGAGAAAATATTTGTAATAAATTGATATATGTATAAAGAAATCAAGGAAAGCTAAACCGAAAAGGCATAACATAGAGCTTGCTGAAGTTCGCCGTGCTAATAAATTTCTCTATATTTTAAATAACTAGAATTTAGTCTCACAAAATTATTTACAAAGTCTTTAAACTGCAAAGTACAAAATTCAAATAAATAGTTAAGATTAAAGTATCACAACGATATCACTTTTTAATATTTGTTCTTCAGACTGAACTTAATAAAAGAACAACCTTTTTAACTTAAGTACATATACTAATGAATATCCATCTAAAGAGCCTTAATGTGAAAATATTTCTTTGTTCTTTTAATGTGTAATAAATAGATATTTTGTCTCAACAAGGCACCAGATACTTGCCACTAATAGAGCCAAGAGGCATGTGACAAGTGGATATAGTCAAGTGCTTTATTGTCTCTTTTTTCGGAAATAAAACGCAGTTTCCTGGTCGGGACACGCCTGGCCACCTGATGCCGTCCCTTAGCAATGTTTATATCAGACAGGGGCGGGCGGGGATTCAATTTAAATTCATCCCCTTAGTCTAATGACTTTCAATGTTGTTTGCTTCACAGGCGAGTGCGCAATTTTTGGGCCTGTCGTCGACTGCTTATCGGCCATGTGGCACCGCAGCCGCGTAGGATACGCCAGACAGTATTAATAACGCATTGATCGGAGAGGAGTAGCGGGAGTGGGCGTCGATTCCTTTCTAGAAGGGGCCCGAGTGGGACTCCGCAATTAATCGACGGCAGCTAGTATGTTACAGGGCGTCGCCATTGCCATCGCCAACGCCAACGACAGCAATGATGATGGCCTCAATCAATCATTCATGGCCCATGTGTCGCCCAGTCTCAATCAGGGAATCGCCGCCACCGAATCCCTGCCGAATCCCGCCGAGAGCGAGAGCCCCGAGCTGCTGCTGCTGAAGAATGACAAATTCCTAACACATGTCGCCCATCTGCTGAACATAACGACCGAGAATCTCTCAAATCTGCTGGGCTCGGCGAATGGCACGAATGCCAGCACAATGGCCGCGGATTCCCCGGGCGACGAGTCCCTGACCCTGCGAACAGCCTTTACCGTCTGCTACGCCCTCATCTTCGTGGCCGGCGTCCTGGGGAATCTGATAACCTGCATAGTTATTTCGCGGAATAACTTCATGCACACGGCCACCAACTTCTATTTGTTCAATCTGGCGGTATCTGATCTGATACTCTTGGTCTCAGGTGAGTGCTGCTTTGATGGGTGCTTCTTTGTGGCAACGGGACGTATGCGTAATGTGACAACTCTCGGGCAGGCATTCCGCAGGAACTGTACAATCTGTGGTACCCGGACATGTATCCCTTTACGGACGCCATGTGCATCATGGGCAGTGTCCTGTCCGAAATGGCAGCCAATGCAACAGTCCTCACAATCACGGCCTTCACTGTGGAGCGATATATAGCCATCTGTCACCCCTTCCGGTGAGTTTTCAATACTAAATAATTTGACAACAAAATGTTATTTTTTTATCCTAAATTATAAATATGAAATATTTATGCTGTCGGGCTTATTAACAAAAGATAATTATGCTTATTTAGGGCCGACCATAAATAAATAAATAATATCTAATGCAGCCTAGATATGGCCCAAATGATAGGCCTAATAATTATTTATAATTAAACAGTGTCAGATTGTGGAATGATAACCACAGACCGACTTGTCAACAATAGTATTTGTCATTTTTAGATAACCAAACAACGAAACAAATTTTCTTTTATTTAGTGACACTAATTAATAGTCAGCTAGATTCATAATGAACTATGAAATTAACTTGCCAGGTTTTGGCTAAAAATTCAATCAATAAATTCATCATTAGTATGCATTGTTTATACCAGGGATTGCAAATAAGAGTTATGAGTAAAATAAAAGTTATTACCAAAAAATTGAGCTAGAAAGATGAAATATTTAGGTATACCATAATTTTTGAAGGAGTTCTCAAAAATAAAATAAACTTTTATAACCAATTTTTATTTTTTAATTGCGCTTTAACTCTTATTTTTAAATATTAATAAAAAAGTTGTAGAATAATTATTATTTTTCAATTTGTATATAAAAGTTGAGTTATAACAGTTATTTTCAATTTTTAAAATAATAATTGAAAATTAAAATTATTTTCCGTTGGAAAGTTATTGCGATTCAATTTTTATTTTCAATTTTTAAAATAAAAATTGGAGAATAATTATTATTTTCAATTTTTAAAATAAAAATTGGAAAATAATTTTAATTTTCAATTATTATTTTAAAAATTGAAAATAACTGTTATAACTCAACTTTTATATACAAATTGAAAAATAATAATTATTCTACAACTTTTTTATAAAACTTGAATAATAAGAATTAATTTCCTATTTTTTCTATATAATTGTAAAATAACTCTTATTTCATAATTTGTATTATAAAAATTATAACTGTTACGATCCCTGGTTTATACTTACATTTCGCGTGACAGTTTAGTACGTTTTTCACTCTTTAATATCAAAAGTACATTGAATCTGCATTGTTTATATAATTTTACTTATTCGTTTTTTATTCTAAAAATAAAAATGCTTCCCTAAGCATATATGTCTGAATACCATTCTGGAATCTTGAGTATTAAATTTCCTTTGCCTTTTTGACTCTTGAAAAAATGAAATCCCATTTGTATATATTAACAACATTCTGTTTTTCTCTTTTTAAGTGTAATTTGCGTTTCCTACTTTATACATATTCAGCATACATTTAATTTACAGAATAAATGAATATAATCACGTGGAGAATGTCCTTACGAATAACCAGACATAAAAGGGTGGGTCGACTTAAATAAGGCATTCCTAACCTAATTGTGAAGTTAGGGGACAAAGTTTTACTTTCCATGAATTTGGGTTTAAATATAAATGTTGAAATATCTTTTAAGAAATTTTCTAGGACGTTTATTTTAGGTGACTTTGATGGAGCCCAAAAGTTCGGCATATAAACGAAATTAGTAAGAAACTTTATCCATTTGAATGTGACTCTTTTAGTTTCTTGCAAATGTATTTACATAAAAAAAGGAAAATCAGGAAAACCAAGCTAAAATGTGGCAATATTTTAAATACTCTTGGGGGAATGGTTTTATGTTTGCTTTTCTTTTTAAAAATTTCATTTTAGAGACATGTACCAAAAATATCTTCCATTTTCCTTTGTTTTTGTGTTTATTTTTACCTTTATACATTAAATATTTATGAAGACTTCTTCTTAAATTTCTGATGTAATGATCTAATGCCTAGGCGTTTTTAACTGCCTTTGCCACTTTTTAGCCGAGTCACATCTACCCACATTAAGGCGGAAGCATTTACATAAAATCCCCCTTAATATTTAACATATAATATAGCGTAATCTTTCTGTCATTTATAGGCAGCACACCATGTCAAAATTGTCGCGGGCCATTAAATTTATATTTGCCATTTGGCTGACGGCCTTCCTGCTGGCACTGCCCCAGGCCGTGCAATTTTCGGTGGTCTATCAAAACGGCGGATACTCCTGCACGGTGGGTGGACACTGGAGGCACTCATCATTTTATATCCCTCTATATTGTCCCTTATCGCCCGCAGATGGAGAACGACTTTTATGCCCACGTGTTCGCCGTCTCCGGATTCATATTCTTTGGCGGACCGATGACCGCTATCTGCGTGCTCTACGTCCTGATCGGTGTGAAACTGAAGAGGAGCAGGCTGCTCCAATCTCTGCCGCGGAGGACATACGATGCCAACCGCGGGCTCAATGCCCAGGGCCGCGTCATCAGAATGTTGGGTAGGTGAGTTGCGTTGTGTTGGCGGCTTGATTGATTAAAGACAGCAAGCCAAGGCCCCGCCCCCGCCTGTCAAAACTTTTCCGCCGAAAGTCTTAAATTGAAAATTACTGTCATCGTATTTGCGTTGGCGACATAAAACACGAGATTCGTCATTCCCTACAACCCCGCACCCCGCTCCCGCTTTTCCAGTAATTTCCCTCGTAATTTACATTTGCACTTGCGTCATGCATGTAGGTCCCCCTTTTTTATATCCCCTCCGCGCTGTCCTTAATTTTTCGCAAGCATCAAATCCAAGTGTGTGGAGAGCCCTTAAATGGCCACCCGGCGAATGCGGCAAAGGTGAAGCCAAGCCACCTGACACCTCAAAGTAATCAAGGGCACCAAGAGTTGTCAGGTGGCAGGGGTGGAGTGTGGCTGGCACTCCAATAATTGGCAAGACGATGCGTAGGAAATTTCTATTAAATACACTAGCAGAAAAAGGTTCAAATAATTAAATGTGTTGAAATTGTTTTCACAAAAGTTAAATTCTAAAAATTCGGCAACATAAATTGTTTTCTAAAATAAGTTTTCTTTTCTATATTAAAATTTTATTCATTTCAACGTAAACTTTAACAGAAAATTATAAAATTGTAATTTTCTTGATTCTCATAATATATGTAAAATTCATAAACTTGAATTTAAACTCATGAATCCATTTCCTTATATAACTAAGTAGTGCTTTTCCAGTGTACGAATACACAATTTAGGAAAATTCATAGGAATATTTTCCATTGCAGGTTAGTTTACAACCAGCTTTTTGTTGTGGGCTTTCTGGGAAAAACCACAGCCTTAAGCTATAGTATGCCTCTTATTCTTATGAACGAAATTGAAAACGATGGCAAAAATCCAACTCAGATTCAACTTAAAGCTATTCATCTAAAATTTAAGAGAATGGAAGAGCACTAAACAAAAGTTGAAATTCTGCTTAGTCCTGGCATTCAATTTGTTTTGGAAACCAACTGATTGGCTTTTAAAAAGAATTTTTTTGAGTTGCCGAGCTAAGCCAAAACTACCTATAAAATAGCACAATTTAAACCTTTAATACTTTTCAAACCCACCTAGTAACACTTTTTTGCAGCGTACTTAATGCGTCCCTTATCCTTGCCCGTATTTGCAGTAGCTGTAGCCGTCGCCTTCTTCCTCTGCTGGGCTCCCTTTCACGCCCAGCGCCTAATGGCTGTGTACGGCCTGTCCCTGATTAATATAGGCATCAGTCGGGACGCCTTTAACGATTACTTCCGGATACTGGACTACACATCCGGTGTGCTCTACTTCCTCTCCACGTGCATCAATCCGCTGCTGTACAACATCATGAGCCACAAGTTCCGCGAGGCCTTCAAGGTAAGCCTGGATTGAATATAAAATACAGCAATTAAGCCCTGGCAATATCATGAATACTTAGTTTTCTTATAATCCCTAAACCCTTCTCACACTTTACCATCCACAGATCACCCTTACTAGGCAGTTTGGTCTGGCCAGGAACCACCACCATCAGCAGAGCCAGCACCACCAGCACAACTACAGTGCCCTGCTCCGGCAGAACGGATCGATGCGGCTGCAGCCGGCTAGCTGCAGTGTGAACAACAATGCCCTGGAGCCCTACGGCTCCTATCGCGTGGTGCAGTTCCGCTGCCGAGATGCCAGCCACCAGTTGTCCCTGCAGGACAGTATACGCACCACCACCACGACGACGACGATCAACAGCACCGGCCTGGGAGCGGGTAACGGCGTGGGTGGTGGCCGGCGACTCCGAAAACAGGAGTTCTTTGGCCCTGGCCCGGGAACGGCAGTGCCCCATCGCATGCTGCAGGCCCAGGTCTCGCAATTATCTTCCGTGGGCGATGCCAACTCCCTGCTGGAGGCCGAGGTGGTGGACAGACACTATGCCTCCGGCAGAGCCAAGAGGGCCCTGTTGGCCACCAAGAGTGGGGCTCTCCTGGTGACGCCTTCGCCACAGATAGCTGACCCATCTGAGCTCGGTCCGCCAGCCACTCGTCTGAAGCTATCTAGGGTCATAAGTCGACGGGACGAGGCTACAGGAACAACGATTCCACCACCATTTTGTGGCAGCCACAGTCTGCCGGATCCGGAGACCAATCAGTCTGGCTCCGTGGCGGGTCGCAGCTCCCGCAAGTTTCCCTGGCGCAAGAGGAGGCAGAAAACCGAGGACTCCGCTAGCGAGGGAATGGCCTATGGCTCGCCCAAATCCCAATGATGGGCTTCGCTTAGTTAGACGTTGTTTAGTTAGCGCAATAAAGCCGATCTTTTGATCTGTAAAAAAGCCGGAGAATGCCGTGCGATTTGCATGCAAATTTCGTCATAAAAAAATGGCCAAGTCCAGACGATTTATGCGGAGCATAAAGCCGGGCTAATGAGGCAACAAAGTGTCCTCCTCTTCGTCCTCGTCCTGACGAAATGCCACGCCCCAGAGTTTGCGATGGCAACCGCATCGCCGCCATAAATTAAGTGTTAAGTGTTGAGCTACCAGTAAATAATGTGAATAAATAAAGAATGTTGCCAGCATTACAGCAAAAGCCTTTCAGCTTTTTTATTTTCGCACAATGCACGCCAAGAACATTCACCTTCACCTGCATTCCAGGCAGAGGGGGAAAATTGGGAAGGGGAATTGAGAAAGGGCATATGGAAAAAGGAGACACAAACAGCTGCCTTTTAGTTTCCCCAGGAAGAGTATTTTTTTCCAGACATTGTTCCTTGCTTTTGCGACTTTATTCTAGGCGATTGGCAGGCATTCTGTTGCCTGTTGCACTGACAACAAATAGAACAACAGGTGAGATAGACTAAAAGCTATTATATATTATATTTTAATTAAACAATTTGTTGCAATGTACATTTATAAAAATAAAAGTACACTTGTTAATTAATAAATGTCTTAATAGTTTCCCCTATATCTATATTTTTTTAATACTTCCCCTTTTTTTGAAGTGTAAATCAATTCTCGTTGCTGCATTTGCACCTGCCAGCCAGTCCATTTCAGTTTGCACCTGGCCAAGTGCCGGAGGTCCATTAGTCAAGGCGGCTTTACAGTAAAGGAAGTTCGTATTGAAACGAATGTGCCAGGAGTTGCAAGAATGGGCTTATCCTGTGGCGAATTGGCACGTGGAGTGAATAGGGGAGAAGCGAGATTAGTATCACAAAATAAATCAACTCAAAACTGGGACAAAACTTTACGAGTTATGGCTGCTGCCGCCTCGTCTCACTTTATGGCCAAACGGAATTATTAATGGCTATTTGAGAGCAGGGAAATAAATTCAAGTGGCAGTCGAGTCACGGGAGTCAAGTCTTGAAAAATTCAGGGCTAAATTGTCGCCTCTTCACCTGGCATTATCGCGTGTGTGTGGGTGTGAGAAAGAGATTAAGGTTGGTGGTGGCTAGGGACTCATATATCAAATGCATATTTACCCATTGAACGGCGCTTAGCCACGGCCCATGTAATTCCATACGCCCTGTTGCCGGGAACTGCCAACAAAAGAATGACTTGCCCTTGGGAACGCCCTCCTCCTGGAGCATTCATCATCGCCTTCGATGCAGATTCTTTTGTGAGTGGCTCAAGATACTGGAGGAGCGGATGGCCGCCATCAATAAATTGTGCGGCCTGCCGCCTAGTCAATCATAATCTGACACAATAAAGATATTAATCAGAGCCATAAATTTACTTACGGTCTAGACAACCAGTTTAACGGCCAACTCAGCTGACACAAAGCTCCCTGACGGAGATGAAGATGGAAGATGGAAGCTGGAAGCTGGAGGGTTTTTTTGGATTTTTTCCCTAGCCTAACTCGAACTTTAATAGGTCCTGTGTCCAGTATCCAAAGCTTCGCATATTGTCCCGGTCATTACGCACAGACATTTCAGATTACTTTTCCACTTTATGAGCGAAAAACTTTCACTTTTCAAAGCGGCGAATTTATTTTTTTGGCACAGAAACAACAAATAACTCGGACTCTTGGACTCTTAGACGCATAGTGGCCATATCCATATCCATGTCCATGTGGAAACTTTAAAGCCCTCACATGCATGCCGCCTGGTCATTCTCTGCGGGTCCTTGTCTGCACCTAACGAGCCAGCAAAGAGCCGGACAAAACCGGACAAAAGCCGAGGCAGCTTGCTTTGAACCCATCACCAAGTTCAACCCAGGATCACAAACACGCAGGCACTGAAAAAAAGAAAAATTATTTATTACTAAACTATGTTAAGTTACAAACTTAATACAGAATAATTATAATTAATTCGGAAAATTCTGAAAAATAAGACAACTGAGTTATTGTAAGATATAGAAGAAAGAAGTACAATTATATGTATTTTTTTTTATAAGTGTTATTATTTATTTCCCCAGTGTACCCCACTCTTCTCTGTTGTTTAAAACTTTTGCCTCTGTTGTTACATATGCCAGCAAATTAGACTAAACAAAATCGCTTCAACTGACGTTCAATTAAAAATTTACAGAAAAATGCGGTCGAGAGAACAACTGCGGAACAACACAGCAACTGGAGCATCCTCTTTTCGGGGGTCTCCAATTAAAGTTGTGTAAACACACGGTCCAAAGGACACTCTTCATGGGCGACTTATGTGTTTATTTATTGTGCGATGGCCCCACAATCCGGGGGCGGGCTGTTTCGATGAACCCAATTGATTCTTTTGTTGCCATTGTGTGTCCTGAGGTCAACTCTTGCCCGAGCTCTTGCTCTGACTCTTGCTCTTGCAAATAAATATTACTTTCTGGGATCTTTTGATGTGTGTATGCGCAGCAGCTCAGTTGGATTTTTGTGGTTCATAACCGATTTGTACTTTAAATGCCAAAAATTTTAATTAAATATTAATTGTGGCAAAGCACTTGTTGTCCTTGCCACTATTATATTATATATCCAGCAGCTGGCCATTGCCGCAGAACAATGGTCTAAATTAAAATGACAAATGTACGAGACTGCGAAGGGAGGCAGTTTAAAATCCTGGCAGCATCCAACAGCTGGCACTGGCAGTTTTGACAACGAAATTTGAGGACCCGACCTCCGGTCACAGTTCAACAAACTAAAAGTGTTTGCTTTATGGCCTCGATGTACTCGAAGTACTTGCAGCGCCATCCTTTCTCTGCTGCTTTTCTCGTGTTTGTTTGTTTTTTTCTTTTTCTTGGAGCCCAACAAAACAAGAGTCGCAATCCCCGAAAGCAGACAACTCGAGATTAGCTGCGCCACAAGTCGAGAGCCAAAAATAACTCGGAATATTCCGCTCAATTGCAGTAGCCAAAACAATAAACCGCGCAGCCTTGACCATGGACATGGCGCGTTGGGCATGAACCCATCCAAGTCCCGCCTCCGGATCTGCTGCTGTGGATTCGACTGCTTTCCTAAGAGTGGTCTGCACTCAAATAAAATGTTATCTGTTTAATAAGAGATATTTTTAATGGATTTATTTAATGCTATCGAGATTTTAGAGGAACTCTTAAAAAATGCTTAACTTCAAAAGTAAATAAGTAACATACCTTTCAAAAAATATTGAATATTTATGCATTTCTTTGAGTGCCTTATATTTTGTTTGCTTTCGCCAGTGGGTTCCTCGACGAGTTCCCGAGGTAATTGTCCTTAAAGCGGCACTTAGGGGTACAGGATTCACTTGAAAGTTCACCAGAATCAGAATCAGACTTTAATCGCCCTGCCAGCAGATGTGTGTGCGTTCCCTTGGCATCTTGTTTGCATACCGAAACGTGTCTGCGATAATTTGTTTGGGATTTAACGCCATCAGTGTGCTGGGCGAGCATCCTCAGACGCGACTCCTAGCTGCTCCTGCAGTAGTTGACGTCAGTGGAGCTGAAACTACCATGGAACCGAGCTGGTCAATTGAAATTAAGCCAATTTACATAGATCCCATTAATTGGGTCCACTCGTGCAGGGGAACGCCAACTGAATGGAAAACTTTCAACAGTTTCAACTGCTTCGCTGCTCTCGGTCCCAGAAAAGAATAAAGTTTATTAATTAGCATTGGCTCCGAATCGTGATACAAAGTCTTATGACGGTGAGTAAGGAAAATATTTTGCAATTGACAAGGACTTGGCATTGTTACTGTTTATTTTCAAATGACACGTTTTTTGTCATTCGCAATGGCAATTTCATTGGAATTTTAAGCTTTTAAATTCCCTGACTTTTATAAACTCATTAAATTTAGTTTACAGAAAAAAACAACTAAACTTTTTTTATTTAATAGGAATTGGCGTGACTTAATAATTGATTTATTCAATTTATTATTTCAATTATCTCTGCACACCAATAATTATCCTGTCAGTTGTTGTTTAAAATGGTTTCACAGGCTGCGGAATTCTATAACCTTGCAGAGTTCCTAATTAGCGAATGAGTTGTATTTATTTGGGCATGATATTTTTATATTAACGACAAAAAAATTTCCAACAAACCGCTCTTAGATTGATTTATATAAAAAAGGGAATGAGTGGAGTAAATACGAGTACAACTTTCTGTAAAAAAATTATAAAGCTGACATTTTGTATTCATAATAATATTAATAAAGTGAAAACGAAAAAAATATGAATTTAAGTTATTTCTGAGCGAAAAGTGGACATTGTACTACGATTGTATTGAATAGTTAAAAAGATTAAATTTCACATGACAATTAGTAATTACATTTAATTATAAGTATAATGGGAACTAGACAAAAAGAATTTTTTCTGCTCTCGCCTGTAATACTTTTTTGTTTAATAATTGTTTTCTAAAAATAAGTATATGAGTATTTAAGCATTTGTGCTTTGAAAATTCAATTTTCAAAATTGTAAATATTAATTGGGTAACAGAAAACAATTGTACCCGTTACATACAGCCAAGCTTAACTTAACAACAAATGCCTTTGTTATTTAATAAGAATATTCGATTTAATATTAGTTGACGCAAGTTACATTAAATAAAGAGTTCAATTTTATTTTTGGATTCTTGGAAATTCAACTCACAACCAGAAGGCTGTTTAAACCGGCTCAATTTACTTAAATTGCTATTTAAGCAGTTTTAATATTGCGAATTTGTTGCCATAAACAATAAATTAATATAAATTCTCAGAAGTATGCTGAACACGCAATTAAATCATGAAATTCCCAAGAACTCCAGAAGGCTTTTGCAAAAAACGAAGGAGCTCAAATATTTCCTTGTCCACCAAACACACAATAGTCGCACCATTAAATAACGGAATTAAATGGTCTTAAAGCCATGCCAACTTCAGAGGGAAAGCCATGGATTATAAAAAAAAAACTTTAATGCTTTGTTATTTAAATACTTTAATTGCAGCCGGGGACATGTTTTTCACGGCATTTCTTTTAAACAATTTCTGTGTCAGAAAATCCAACCACTCGTTAAATTTCACTAACACGATATTAGAGAGAAATATGCAAACTTTTGAAATGTCCGCACACAAGTTTGCAAGCTGAAAATTTACCAAATTTTAACATAATTTAGGTTTCCCTAATTTACAATGTAAGCCAAAGTTTTCCAATTATAAATAAGGAAAAAATGTTGTTTTTCTGATCTGATTTTTTTTACTAATTTTTTCTATATTTAAGCTCTTTAAAGACCTTTATAAAAATATACACATCAAATCTGTAATTTTGTAAAATCTCAAAAATCTTTTACTGCCAGTATTTCCGTTTAGACTTGGCCATCTCATGAATGTTGTAATTCAAGTGTTGAATGTTTTTACAAGTGCGAACTCTTCGATCCCTTTCGATACTGATGATTTCAAGTCACGTCGCATCAAAAACCGAGTATGAATAAATTGCCTTTCTCATAATGAGGAATTTTCTTATAATGTTTCCATTTCAGCCACAACTTGGTTTGGCGAATGCTTAAAATTCCACCAACTGCCGGCGAAATGAATTCAATTACGTGGAGAATATCCACGAATGCGAATTAAATGGCAAATGGCAAACGGCCAATCCAACTATTTCGGAAGCGACTAAAAAAAAAAAGGAAGAGCCGTGTCTGCCATTCGTGGGACATGTTGCCAACATCCGCTGGCCAACAAATCACACAAAGAAATCGAGCGACCGATTCGCAGCTGTCGGCATGCCGCCCATGTAAGTACAAGGGGGTGGCGGCACATGTCCGTCGCTCCAAGGGGGTTCCTGTAGGGCGGGAAAATTAGGGGGAAATCGGCGGAGCGTCTGGCACGTAGCTTACGGTCTGCTGAAGCAACACGCGTACACATGGCACTCGTTACAGGGGCTCGTGGCTCCTGGCTGCGGACTCAGGACCCCGGACTCGGATTCGGTTTCGGGCCCCCAGCTGGTTGATGTTGCTGCCAACGTCTGCGGCTTTAACTGACATTAAATTGCTGATTCCCGGCCAGTCGCACTCCACATGTGGCCTGCTCCACATTTGCATTGAGTCTAATTGAAATGGTTTACTGACACATTGATGCCATTTGGTTTTCTTCGGTTAACCCGCTGAAGCTTACCAGCAAGAAAGTAATTGTTTGTATTAACTATATTGCGATATTTAATATACAATTAAATTATATTGTGTGGGAATATTTATATGGGGGAAATATTTCTGGTTGTGGCCATGTTTGTTTTGGCTTACATACATATTATTATTAATTAGCCAAACTTGCTTTATTGTGGTTTTCGATTTCCTAATTGACATCGTGTACAGGCTGTAGAAATGTAATAATAATTTGTATTAATTAGGCCATATATTTATATGACTGATATAAGAATGTATATACCTTATTAATAGCAATGGATTAAGTTCTGTAAACCATTAATTCCTTTCCTTGATGCTATTTTATCTTTAGAAAATTACTTTTTTTAAGGGAATTAATATCGTATAAGTCCCATTTTAACCTGTGTCTTTAGAGGGTTAAATTTAATTTTAATCAGAGGAATTCACCACAATTCACACTAAGATTTCGCAATCTTCCTTAAACGACTTTGACAACAGATTCCAAGCTGCATACGAAGGAGCGGCTGACTGGCTACTCATTTGTTATGTTGATGAGAAAATCAACGGCCAAATGCAATGCAGCAGAAGGCAAACAAAGCGGCTGACATGGCGTACAAATGAGCTGCAAAGTCTCTTCAAATTTGTCACGAACTTTACTTTTCGGACACAAATCCGGCTGGCTCTGTTCTTGGCAGACAAGGAGCCATAATATTTGAAGTGATTTCCACTGCTGACACAGCAGCAGCAGCCGAATATGCAAACTAGCTGCGCGCCAAGGAGCCAAGGTTCCCATACATCAAGTGACCTTTCGCCGGGACACGCCCCGTCCAAGTCCAGAGTCCTGGCTATGACTACGGGCTTGAGTCGTTGTCTGCGTTCCAGGACAAGCCACAAATCAAGTGTAAGCGGCACAAAAACGCGGCAGACGAAAGAACATCGGTCAAGGAACATAAATAGCACGCCCACATTTAAAACACTCGATGCATAAATCAATGCTAAATAAACACAGGGGCGGGACAGGCCCAGTGTTGTCAGGTGTACAAGAAAAAAATGTATAAAGTTTTTAAATTTCATTATTCGCTCTTGCTTTTGGCATACTTTAACGTTTATTTGACTTTAAAATAGGCTGGGTTAAAGGTTGGAAACGTAAGTAATTTATTTATTTTAGGGTGAATAAACAATAGCGAATTTCCAATAAATTGATAAATCATTTAAATAAGATTTTTAAATATATTTTATATAATATCAATTGTTAATTTTTGTCCTAAAAAACAAGCAAAACATCTCTGACCGGAAGCACAAAAAGTGAGTGCTCCTCGAAGCATGCCACACTTTTTGTTTCGCTTGTCATTATGTAATATTTACCGAAGGCAGCCAGAGCGAAATAAATGAAAAACGCCTTCAGGCAAGGCGAGGGAACGTTAAAAATATACATTTTTCCACAAGCAACCGAAACGTATCGAAATGAAATGAAATGAAAACAGCAGTAAGTCAACAGTAAATCAATTGAAGCAACATTTTAACGCAATTCCGGCTTGATTTATGCGCAAAATAAATGAAATGAGTCTCTGTCAGTCTGGGCCAGCCGGTATATTAAATGCAAACTCTCCGAGCATATAATTGCCATTTGATAGCTGCTTTTCAAGGAAACAAACAACGTCGACAGACGAATCGATGGGATGACTGTCGCCTAGACTGGCTATTTCCGGTCAGACGGATCAAGAATTATTTGCAAACCTGCCAAGAAACTTGCTGGAATGGGTATTTTTATTCCAGACTGGTGGTGCATCAAATTACATTCTAGGAAGGTTAACGCAATCCTTTTAACCTTTTTTGGTGAAAACGGTTTAAAATAAATGAAATCATCGACTTAACGAATGGTTATCAAAGTCGAAATCTTATAGGTTTTACTTTGTATAACTTCTTTAAATATATATTAGAATATTTAATCATGTCTCATAAAACCTTTCTTAAATAACAAACTCAGTTCCCGATTTAATTAAGCTCAGAGTTTTCCAACTAAGCCAAAGCAAACCCCTGCAGCCCCTTTAAGCCAAGTGCGTTTTAAACGCTGCGATGCACATTTAGTGAGCTGTTGCTGCAGGTGGCAAGAAAAAAGCCACTAACTTAATTGCGACTCTCTGTGCGCGCCCCAAGGGAAAAACGCGACCGCAACTTTAGTTGCTCCATCTTCAGGAGGGAACTTTGCGCAATTTAGTGGCAACCAAGGTGGCATGTGGTTGCTCTGTTTTCCCCTTTAAACTTCAGACCATAAGGTTCGCGAGATTATTTTAATCGGTCTGCGAATTTCTTGCTAGCTTGTAAAGTAGTTAGCAATCACTAAAAGCATGTTTTATATTTTTTTAATAAAAATTTAAATACACCAAATAAAGTCTTAACTTAAATTAAACAAGTCACATGAGTAACACAATATTACCACGTTCCCTTACGTTACTAATTGGTTAGTGTGGCTGATTCCACTCAACCAAGTCTCAGAGTCAAAGTTTGGCCCCCGGTGGCGAAGTTCTTCCCTTCGCATACAGAAGACACATTGCAATGGCAAACAATGCATCATTTGCGCTCTGCACAATGCATAAATTAAGCGGCTAAGTAAGCGTAACGAGACAGCGCCACGCCCCCATCCTTCGTGCCTGCTTCTTCAACAGAAAGCCACAACCTCATTCGCTGTCAGGACAATGCGAGCGCGAAACTCGTCTTGATGAATGTCGCACAGTTGGCTCCTATCATCGCCTATATGCTCGTATGCAGCAGGAATGTAGAGAAGCTGTCGCTACACAGAAAATAAATATTATTTTTAAAGTATATATGTAGGTTTATTAAATTAATAAGAAGTTCTGGAAAACTATCTAGATTCAGTATTCAATAAACTATATTATATTCCTAATAAATTCAATTTCAAATAGTTTTAAAATATTCTTTCTTTTCCGTGTAGTTTTCTTTTGTTCTTTCTTTTATTTGCTCCCTTTACAGATGAACATCTGCTGCATGAGAACGAGGTGTAGCCTGGGTGTTTCGTGTATTTTCGTAAATTTATTGCTCCCCAAAGGTGTTGCCCTAATGAGCGGGCAACTACATGCTTTTTTGCATTAGCAGTCTTTAAAGAGAGCTTTTAAAACTATAAAAACAACTTTTTAAATATCTCTTTGAAAATGTAAACATGTAAAATAAATATAATATAATTTCATAATTAAGCAAAGACTTTTCAATGACTTTAGTTAAGTGATAAATAAATATGAAGTACTTCACAAGCTGCTTCTAAGCATTATGTGTAATTAAACCAGCAAAATAATTTCTTAAGTATCAATCATAAAATTTTTAAAATTAATATCCCCCTCAGAGCATAAAGGACAGGCTTGTTGTGGTAGGTCATAATTCTTGGCCAAAGATACCGCCTCCTCCCATAAAGTTAATACCCAAACGCCAATGCCAAAGCCATTTGTCTTATCGCTATCTAAGCAACTCCTATGGCTGCGAGTTTGGCAGCCACTCAATTTGCATAATTCTGTGTTAATTGAAAAAGTTTTTTTTGGTGGCCAGAGAATTTATTACCCGGCAGCTGGGGGCGGCAAACTGCTTAAAATAAGACCTGCGAGTGATGTGATTAATAATGTAATTGAAATGCCCCAAGGCGAGTCGGGGCCAAAATCGGAGACGATGGGCGATGGGCTATTTAGGCTGAAAACATGGCCAAAATGGCAGCCGCCTAGGAGACGTGCGAGCATTCGGCCAACACGCGCCAAGCATCTGAGCTATCAAAATTATGCTTCTGACTCTGGATACATTTCATTGACACTGAAAGAATAATATTTAAAAATACTTTAATATATTTTTAATACGATATTAATATATTAAATATAATTTTAAACGTCTAAAACATTCAATACTTGTTTGTACAATTACCATAACAGTAAATAATACCAAAGGTATATATCATAAGTTAAACCAAGATACTTAAAAATAACCAACTTTAAATAGAATGATTTTTATACATTACTGACAGTAGTCTTAAACATTTTTCCCAGTGCTTACCTCCATTTTTCTGGGTTTGCCAGTGTGATTGTGACTGTGAGTGGGTGGGCACGTGCTGGGCGGTGGTTTGGGGTGCCGTGGGGTTTAGGCAATGTCATACTGTGGTTTTATATTTCATGACACAAACAGCAAGAGCAACAACAAAAGGAGCCGGCAAATTGCTTACACTTACACTTTTCGGGCCGCACATTTTATTTAATTTGATGATTTCATTAAACAAATTGCCCAGCGACAAGTTCTTTTTCTTCTTCTTAATTTTAACTCGAATGGCTAAATGTGAATGCGAGTGTGCTAGGGCGAGTGTGCGTGTGTGTGGGTTATAACAATTCCCGATAGTGCTGCCAACAAAATTGGGAAATAATTTGTGAAAACTTTTTATTTTGTCAATTTTAATAAATATACAAATTAAAGAAATCATAAGGATTTTATAACTTTAAGAAATAAATTAAGCCAATATTTTTTTTTATATATTTAAAAAATTATCCTTTTAAATATTTCAAGTGTACGAAGACAGTCTTATTTTAAGATGTATCCAAAGATTTTAAAAACAGGCAAATAATTACAAAAAAAAAAAAAATCTAAAAAAGCCGAAAGGGCACCTCTGCCGAGAAATTCGAGGAGGTTCCCAAAGGAGGAAAATAATTAGAATTAGCCCTGGAAAACCTAAAACAACGGGGTATGGGTGGGGCTATCCAAAGAGGAGGACCAACTGATTGCAGCCGACGTCGAATGACCTACATCTTCATCAATTTGCGGCCTTTTCACGCATACAAAAAAGGAGAGACGCGTCCTTGAATTCCACTAATTCAGACCGCTTTTCCCTTTCGGCATTTTTGGCATCACAACTAATCTGCTTTAATGCCTTCCATTATCATTCGCAGCGGTTTTCCTTTTTCCACGCTTTTGCTACTGTTTGTCTTTCATGTTTGTGGGTGTGCGAAAGCGGCTTGTGGGTGTGTGTGTGCTTAGAAAGTCGGTTGTGTGTGTTTGCTTTGCTGTTCCGTTTCCGTTTTGCCGACACATGAAAATTACAATACGCGACGCGCCATTTTGAGGCAGTATATATTTTTTTTGCCACCTGTGTGAGTGCGTCTCTTGATGTCTGTGTTTGTTTAAGAGTGTGTGTGTGCGTTACCTATGTGTGAGTTCTTGAGGGCGTAACATTTCGCGGTTTTCTATGTTTTTGTTTGAGTTACACTAAAACAAAAATCCCTTTCAAAACAATGCCAAAATCAATTAGGATCAGAAATAATCTGCAAGGAAAATATAAACATATTTGTGACTTTATAAGGACTTCACTTAACTTAACATAATAATATGGTTTTACCTCTCTCTTAAAATTTCATGAAAGTTTACAAGATAGTAACATTGCTTTCTGAGGAACTCAGCTGGAAGAAAGAACTTCTGGCTGACAAGAGTTTAGCAAATTAAATAAAACCATTGGCAAAAGTCGTCAAGACTTAAAGCGGCTTAGATGTTTGATTATAAATTTAAGGATTTATATACCTTAAAAATTCAGTATGCTATGTGTAGAGTAATATTTTATTTCAATATATAAATTTTTTTTTTTTGTGAGTGCACCGGATCTAGCTTTTGCTGTCTGTTTATCTCTGCTGTCGACGCCCATTGTGCAAGTGTACTTTGTGCCAAATTTACTGCAGCGCCAAAGTTTTCAGCAAAATTACGGCCATAAAGTAGCAGTCAGCAGAAGGTGGCCACCACAACAGCAACGTACCGTAATTAAAGGTATCCGGCTGAACATAATTTTAGCAGAATTCCGCCCAACAAATGCTTAACAAACGCAAAAACTCAAGCATTATATAAGTGACTGTTTTATGGACGCTTCGCAGAACTGCTTAAGGATTCCAGACAGCAAAGGTCAGCAAACAGGAAAGATAACAACGGGTGCCTGCCTGCCTACGTGCTACTAGAGTATCAGTTTCTCCGCGTGCGGCTCTAAATGCCGGCTAATCTGGTTTAAAAGTATATGCAAATTCCAATCAACGTTCCATTGTTGCTCCGAGTAACATTCTGTGCACTCGCATTTGCACTAGCCACGTGCTGTTGCCATCGATACAAGACAAATAATGAAAGGTATCGAGATACGGAATATAAATTCAGAAGATTTGTCTAAAGTTATCAAAAGCAAACATAACAATACTTATTTTTTCAGATTCATTGGAATTTCTAAAAGTTTGAACTAAAAGCTACTTGAAAAATGTTTAAGAGCTGATGCTTTACTTCGTGCACATTTTTTAAAATTTGTATGTAATAAAAGGATAAAAGGACAAGCTCTTCCATCACTACCGAGAGCCAATTGGCAATAGCCACTTGCCCCTGAATCCTGACCCCTATGTTGGCCACAGCAGATCTCTGGCTCATGGTCATGACCAGTGTCCAGTGTCCAATGTCGAAGGCATCTTTATGACAGCCGGCCAAGCCATAAAAAGTGTTTCAGCAAATAAAGCAAAGACGGCGAGGGATGGCATGGGATTTTTATACAATTTGCTGGTAACGAGCCATCAATATTGTATCTTTCTATGTTATCCTCGGGCGCTTTTATGGCACGGAAACGTCCATGTCTGACTGTGCATGTCGAAATTGGTAATTGTTTGGCCGGGTTGATTGTCACGCCATTTGGGTTGAGTTTTCAATTTGAGCCCCGCAGCCGTGTTGTGTAGGTGCGAGCACTTAACGTGGCTTAAAGGTGCGCAGGGCACACGCCCCACGCAAAAGCCACCCAACCGCATAATCATGGCACACAGCCCACATTAGATGGCGCGGCTCGAATAACCAAGCATTTATAAAGGATGTCCTGGCCATAGAATACTTAGTTCGGATTCTGGTAAGATAAGTGTTAAAGTAAAAACTTAAATCTAACTTTATTTTTAGAGCAAAAGAACCACCCTAAATCTGATATATTAATATTTCAAAGTATCCATATTTATCCCTGTTTTATACTATAAAAAATATACCCGTCCCTCGTACAAGTACTGGGTATCAAAAGTGTCAGCCTACAATATTTGAGTGGCGAAAAGCCGGAGTGCCAATGTGGCGTATACGCAACGTAATCAATTTGAATGTTTTTCGGTTTAGCAGCCACTTTTGCGGCAAAAGCGTTGAAATGCGATTACTGCACCTATAAATTAGGTGTCCTAATGAAAGCGGTAGGTATTGCGGTGCCAACATTTTATTTAATCTAAATCCTTGCGAAATCGGGACATTTTTGCGCACCAGTGGCTTCGCTGACATTGGTTGCCATTCGGTGGCGGCATTTGAATGGAAATTATTAAATTCGTTAGCGCTCATTTGGCTGAAAATGTATCTTTAATTGCTTCCCCGGAAGCGGAACCGTGGCCAAACGAAAGGAAGCGCAACGAGCGGAGCCATGAAAAAGTTTCTAACCGGAGGGAGGGCGCTCACAAAGGACACAAAACAGTTGACAATTCCGTTCTTCGCTGGCACAGAACTCAAATGTTCATATTGAATTAGTAAAATTGCAAGCACATTTCGTTGCGTTTCTATCTCTGCTACGTCTTCTGCATTTTCCTGCACGAAATAAAATTAAACTAAAATGTTGAGAAAAAAATGTAATTTGGCAAAAGTTTCGATATCAACACATGCAAAAATACTTTCTCTGTCTTTAATTGAAGCTGACATTTCAAGGATTTTTTGCATAATTTCTAAGAGACAGTTTATGAAAAATGAATATGGTTTTGAGTTTATCCTTAAGTTATTTAAATATTTTATTGCCTCATGAACACATCAAGGACAAATTGTGGTTTTAAATCACATAACTTACCTCCATTTTCTTGAAATTATTTTAAAATACTTTAATTTAAGCTTATAATTCTGTGAAAAAGTAAAAGATTTAATCTCTGCCAATTCGACATTTGAACTAACCGACTGCTTGTTTCATCAGGCACTTTGATATTTTATTTATAGCTTCGTTGCTCAACTCTTTTAAACAACTTTCCATAATCCTCCTAGACAAGACAGCTCACGTTGTCAAAAGCAGCTAAAAGCAGCTTCAATACTTTCTTGTTGTTTTGTACTTTAAAGCGAGTGTGTGGGGTTTAAGTAAATATTACACATACGCCATGTGTGGCGAAGGCAAAAATAAGACTTTAGCAAGAGAGTGGCTGACGATAATTCAGCGCGCGATACAATGGCGTTGAAAATCGAAAGATATGGCCTCATATCAGCTGGCAACCTTAAAAGTATTGATGCCCCTTTTTGCCAGCGAAGAAGGGTGAATTTTTTTTCGATAATTTTTTATGGAGAGTGGGGCTGTGTGGACGATGACGTAGGTGTCTGTGTGTTCCTTCGGTTGGTCATTGTACTCGCTGGCTGGCCCATTTTTTAGCCTGGACCCCACAAATGCGACGTTATTATCATTGATGAAAGGACAGAGGCCAGCGAGCCGAATTTATGTTTATGATGCTCCTATGTGAATAAATTATGGCTTGCGCGCAATTTTTGCTCTTTTTTGCGTTCTCGCTTTTGTCATCAATGGCGATGCCCCAAATAATACATACCTACACATACATATGTATGTGATCTCGACAGAATGCTGCACATAACGAACTGTGAGTGTATTTCCCAAATACTCATTTCCGGCGCTGGCCCGAAAGTATGCAACAAAACTCGTATGCGGCACTGTCATTAACAGGGGACATGTTCGTAAAAGGGGCGTGTCCTAAGCACTCACGATGTAACATCCTTTCGTACTTCATGCGAGAATACGGCTTTCTCTTCTTTATTTTTTTGCCCATCATTACTTTCAGTTCATCTTTCCTTTAGCTGCTCCCGTCGATGCGGCGAAGGACAAACCGGCAATTGGATTTGCCCCCTCGTTCACCCCTTATCCTTGCACCCGGAAAAAATTGTTCCAGTACCAAGGAAAATATGGAAAAAAGTTTATATATCAAGTCTTAAAGTATTTTTGTATCTGTTTTAGTGTTTATAAACCCTAAAATATTTATTTCCTTTCTATAAGTTTGTAAGAAAACCTTTATAGCTCAGTGTATATATTGCTTAACTTCCGCTTCGTCGGGTGTTTTTACTCTTCGAATTCGCTCTCACGTTCACCCCGACAATCTTGAATTTTAAAGCATATCCTGCGATTGGCTCCAATGTCCCGACGGCGCTCCGCATCGCGATAACTTTCAATAAGTGACATTTAGCGCTCGGGTGAACAAAAAGCATTTGCGTAATTAATTAAGTCATCTGCTGGGTTTGTTTAGGGGGCCATATCTCGGCGTTCGTGTGCCACCGCTAAATGCAATTCCCGATTTACGCCCGGCTTACTCCGGCGACAGTTTGCGAGGCGAATGCTAAATGAGTGAAAACAAATTTGTGGCACCCGGGGTGAGCGGGCGGGGGGCGACAATAAACACTTGCCACAAGTGTCTGGGAATGTGATGCTGGAAATTACTGGCATTTAAATAAAATCAACATTTTTCAAGACCAGGACATTAACTCATCGTCTCGCACACCACAGAAAATATCAGATTTCCTGCGGAAAATCTCCATCAAAGTCTGTCACAAAGTATTTCTAGTAATTAACAAACTGGAAAGCCGTTTTCAAGGTCCTGGCCAAACTCAATCTCATTCAGGAAAAACACAGATATAAATAAATCCTTCCCCAAAGTGGACCCAAAACAAAATAAAAACAAAGTCCTGCAACCGAAGCACATTTTTGGCAGCGACCCAGGCCCAAGCGTAGTTAATCAACTTTCTGCTGCGTGGTTTGGTAAAATTCAATTGCCTTCTTTTATTGTCGACGGCGTCATTTGGCGTTTATGTGGGCCTACGACTTATCCGAGTTGCGGCCAAACTTTTCTGTCGCTGTCTCGGGTTACCGCCTCCAAGTCGCTTGTACTGGCTCCTTATTGATCGTGACCAGACATAAATTCATCATTATTTCGCCATCGCCAGTGACGTCAACAGATGCGAGCAGATAAAATACGAAAAAAAGCAATTAGATTGAACGTCGCAATGGCCATCGAGGGAGTATGACCACTTGGTTACAATAAAAGCATTATATCCATTAAACTTTTGTGAAATTTGAAGCATCAGAGATTTTCATTCTTAATTTAATATTGGTCTACGCTCTCATACTTGGCTTAGTTCTTTATAGAAAAATTTTCTAGTTAATCAAGCTTATTTCACTTTCCAATAATTCCCTAAGAAGCTTGCAGTTGACACGTACCTGAAATGCTAATTAGCTCATATTAAATCTCTGCCATAAAATACCAAGAAACCAAAAAATCAAGAGGTGAGTTGGTAAGAAACGCCATGAAGACAAGAATAAAAAGAAACCTTTTGGCTGGAAATTCTCAGAATATACAAAAAATGGCTTTATTTAAAATTCATAAAATAATTCAGACACGAACCCCATTCTAGACCTTGACCCCGATTTCGCCTGGCGTAAAGACCTTGACGTTGCGATCGTTGACCTTGTAGAGCACCTCCTTGCGCGTCTCCTCGCAGGCATAGTTACCCTCGTCCAGAACCCGCTCGATCAGCAGCTTGCCGTCCACCTCCCGAAACACGCCGCTCTTTAACCGCAACACCTGGATTCGCACCTGGCCCAACTTGGCCACGTTATTGTCCGTCAGCTGGTAGATGTCGCTGTTGCTGAGTTTAGTGATGACCGTCAGATTGTCGCGCTCCTTGGCTAGGGCGGCTAGATCCTGGCAGAACTGCTGGACCTGCAGTTTCGTGGCTCCCAGATTGAACAGTATGGAGAGGTTGTCGATCAGCACAGTATAGCTATTCCGGCTGGAGTAGTTGCTCTCCACCTGGACACGAATATCCTCCACCAGCTGCTCGGTCAATGTCTGGCCATCGGGGCGGCGTAACCACTTGGAGGTCAATCCCTCGCCGGCCATGTCGCTCAGAACATCGATTACGCCGAGGGTCTTGCCTTGGAAAATATTGGTGTTGTAGCCCAACCGCATGCCGGCATTGAAATAGTGCTGGTAGTGGTGCTGCAGGCAGACCAGCAGGGTCCCCGCGTTGGATATGCGCAGCCTCTGACCCAGGATGCAGCTAATCAGGAAGCTGCCGTCTACATTGGACTCCTCGCTGATGTGCACGAATCCCGGTAACTTCTGCTCATTGAGGCCACAGGCTAGCAGCACTGAGGTGGCCATTGTTTCAACTGCGCTAGGGGATCTATAATGACGCAGAAAAAAATATAACAGCCTTGGGTCAATTTGTAAATGTCATCTGCGGAGTTCAATTAATTAAGTGCGCAGTATTTCGTTTATTTTTTTGTTTTTTTCTTCTTTTTGCGGCGGGTCACGTGGCCAGCCAAGCCGAAGAGGTTAAAAACACTCGACTTGACCGGGGCCAACAACTTGAAATTTATTGGCCAAAATTGGGTAGGGGAAATAACTAAGAAGGGAATTTCCATCTTGTCACTTCATCATTGCTGTCAGCGGCATACGTGTCTTTGAACACAAAGAGTATTAACTACGCTTTGCCCACGCCATAATTAATCATGGGAAATTAATAAACAGCCAAATATAAATACAAAAATCACTGAAAGAACAAATTTATTTGTGTAGAACTCAGGTCTTCGTTCTCATCTTTATAGACAGAGAATATTTTTGCATTTTCTCTTTAATTGGTTTAAATTATAAGTTAAAAAAAATAAATAAACAAAAAGTTATTTCTGGCCCATGAGGGGATCGAACCCGCGACCTTCGCGTTATTAGCACGACGCTCTAACCAGCTGAGCTAATGGGCCGATGTGTTAGGCGTCGGCAAAGGCCCACTTGAGCCGCAAAGCTTTTGGGAATCCCCTATTCTGAGACGAAAGCTTTCTATCAGAGCTTCTGGGGGTTATTTTTGAAGCACTCGGAACCTCGTTTGTTCCGCTGCAACACCACAGTTCCATTGTATTGTATTTAATCAAAATTTAACACTTGATCTAGAGTTGCTAAAAGGTGTTAATGGAGGTACATGGACTAGCAACGTGCTCGAAAATATTTAAATTAGTTTTAAGCATGCTGTTAATAATAGCCGGTGGCAATATTTGCCCCATAATTTTCGCGATAAGGTGGCTGTGAGTTCTTATCACGGCATTAACCCCCATTATTCCCCATATCTGGGCTAAGCAACAGATTTTCCGCTCGTAAAGTATTTGCAGTGCAGGCAAACAAAAACATTCTAATTAAACCTTGACTTCAAAGTGCATTACACACTCGGTTGGTGAAGAAATCGAGCTTTGAAACTACCAACTTATTAGGCAAAAAAAAAAGCGTTCGATGGAAATGTCATTAATTAGAGGGAAATATAGGGTGCCGTGATTAATGCCCTTTGCCTTGAAATTATTTTGGCCCGGCACATGTCCGGATTTTCATGCAATTACATAAATGTTTTGGCATGGAAAACCGTGGTCATGGCACCGGGAGGATTATAACGGTCAATGGAAAGTGAGATAGGTGAATGGGTATTCGACAAAGTCTGCAATTACACCGTATTCCATGTATTATGAGTTCTTGTGAAGGTATCATCTAAACACACACACAGACACCCACATAGCTCGGAGAGCGGTGTCAATAAAAAACTCTCACCAGGTTGGTTTGTTGTTTGTTGTTTAATCGACTCTCTTAGATCACTCTCCCGTTCTCTCACTTTCTCTCTTGCCGCTCTCTCTCTCACAGTGTCGCTCTGTTGACCGCCGACCAGCAACTAACTAAACCGATCCCGATACCACATAAGCCAATCCCCAGGCACAGTAACCGTCACCGTCACTGTCCCAGTCCCAGTTCCAGACCCAGCACCCAGTGCCGGCAGCAGAGCACTTCCGACATGACCGCCTTGACCGGGCGATAAAAAGAGACCCGTGAGTCAAATCCAGAGCGCATATGAACACTCGAAGAAATTGGAAAGTCCACGAATTAGTTCAAATAAGTTTTGATATTTGAGTAAAGGTTTAACAAAAAATGTCTTTAAAAATATAAGAAAACTGATATGCTGTACTTTAATTTTGTAAAAAAAATAAGAACAAACTACTAAAAAGAAAACAGGCATTTCTTTTAAAACACAGCTTGGAATAAGTTTAAAAAGTTTAACGGAAATATAAAGTAAAGTTAGTTTTTTTAGAACAACAGAATTGAATTTCAATTTGAATAATTTCTTTTTTAAAATTTCTGTTTTGTTTGTTTTGATTAAATTAAAATTAAATTATTTGTTTGAATTTGATGTGAATTATATGAATGAATAAAAGTTTAAAATTCTACTATCTCTAATGGTTTTAAAATATTTAATTAAATAATTTATACTCAAAGAGCTTACGTATTTAAAATTTCAAATACTACTCGTTAATCTTGAAATTTTCACTTTTAACTCTTTGTTTTCACCCGATTTGTTGTCGAGTGTAGGGTCGAGTGCCGGCAGTTGTGAGTTGTGTGGGATCTGGCGCGCTGTCGACGGCGGCGATCAGTCCGCTTTCGGTGCTCAAGCTTTGCGTTTCGTTCGCCTCCAGCAGCAGCAGCTGCCCCTGACCAAACCCCTTCTCCATTCCCAAAGCCCAGACGAGACCAGTTTGTGTGGACAGCGATGACGATGACGTGCTGAGGTCTCTTGTTCTCTGTGCCCGTCTCTCGCGCTCTCTCCCGGTGTGCCGAAAAAAATTATAAACTTATTAAATAGTTTTCTTCGCGGAAATCAGACAACCGAAAAGCACCAGGAAAACCAGCGACAGCGTTTCTCGTTCAAGGTAAATATGCCATCAGCTGTGGCCGCTCCTCCTCTGTCTCTCTCCGCCACCGCCTTTTCTGATTCAATTGCAGTTTAGCAATTGCAAATGCAGTGTCAGTTTATTATTCAATTTGCAAGGCAAACATGCGGCTTCAAAATGGGCAAACACACACAAAGTCGAGAGATAATGTGTCGTCGGACGAGACGAATCAGTCAATTATCACGCGATGTGTCTCAGCTAAGCCTTGAAAGTTTTCTGATCACCCCGAAACATATAAAATCTACCCAGAAATCAGCTGTTTATAAGTGGTAAAATCCATTATCAGCTTTGCTCTTTTTTTGGGGGCTCGATTATGAAAGGAAAACAACTTTTTATATGGCAGCTGATCATGTGATATTCGTTATTAATTCGACTTTGACCACCGGCCACTCATTTTTAAATTCAGATAAAATTAAAGCAGAAAAAAAAACGAGAATAAAACAAAACAAAAAGAGAACTGTTTGGCAGAAATCTTCTGCCTTGCTTCTGCATATAATTTATGAAGCAATAGACGCACGTGGCGGTTCCCAAACAAAAATAGTAATTGAATAAATAAACGCGGGCGGGCAGGAAAAACAGAAACGGAAAACACATGCTAGCAATAATGTTGTGTACCGGGATTTCGAATCGATGGTAAACATGTTATCTATCTATAAATACGACCCGGTAACCGGGTCCAAAGTTGATAAGGACGGGAGAACAGCCACCCCCATAAAGATTTTTTTTACCCCGGGTCTTAGGTGTATAAATGGCAACAAAACAATCTTTATATTAAGTCATTCGACCGATATCGATACCAACTGTACACAATTACTACTGAAGCCGATACGCCCTTGAATTTGGCTGTAAAACCAAGTCCGCAGAGCAATTTGTTATTGATTCGATTTGACTAAGGAAAACCATATAAATAGCATTTAGGCTTATCCTTGGGTTTTATGAAAGTTTTAGTTGAATGTTGGATAGAATCTTCCAATTCTAAATTAGAATTTTTGGAATTTTTAAAGACCGTTTTACGAATGGTTTATTTCCGTTCTCCTAGTTACTCTTTTCCAATTTTTTTTATACAGGAATGTATATTATAGTATAAGTTTATTGATATGGACTTGGCTTGGATAAGGAAAACATGAATTATTGACTTGGGACTTTAAACAATAACTAACTACATATATATAAAAAGATCATATTTTCTAATTATTTCAATAACAAATAATACAAATTCGTCGAGCCAATTTGGGAACTAGAATGTTAAAATCCCTAGAAGTCCTTAAATTGTGATTTTTAATTTAATTAACTTAAAAATTGATAAAAATGTTATTAATACAAATATAAAAATAAGAATAATAGTTCGGATGGAGAACATAACAATGATTTTTAATATCGAATTTAATTTATTTCGCTAAGAACTAATGGGTTTACATATAACAAAGTTCCATTTACAATTTTCTAAAGTTAAGATTCCTCATGTGTTATTCCAAGACTTTTTTTTATAAGAAATCACGTAAAAAAAAGAGGTGCAAACAATGATTACAAATCGCACGAACTAGTCGCTAATCTCTCCCACAAACAAAGGGTATACAAAACAGATAGCTGAACTTTTGCAGCTCTGCCTCTCCAATTGTTGTTGTTATTCCGATGGCCGAAATTCCTCGATGGTTATCTCATGCACAATTTAAAAACCAATCCGCTGGCCATTATAAACAAATACAAAATGCGGAAAGCTACATGTAAACAGAAACGCGAGACGCCTTGCAAAAAAAATCGCAGATCGCAGGAAGAGACGCTGGCCGGCAACAATGTTGGCGACTTGTTGCGCAAGCTCGCGGGCTTTGAATTATCGCGCCAATTACTCACTCGGATATGTGGATCTCAGAAGCTTTTCACAGGCAGGCACTTTTTCACTTTATTGATATAGTTTACGAAACAAATATAAAATTTTGACATAAAATGAAAAACATGTTGTAGGTTGGTGCTAGTGTGACCAAAAATCGCTCGATCAGCTGTTTGGCCGAGCTTCCAGCACGCTAAAAAGTGCTGTTAGGCGCACGCCGAGCTTTGTTCTAGGGGTTAATTCGGTGCAAAACGGAACACTTTTCAAAAAACTGTTGCGGCGAAACGGCTAAAGTTAGCTTAATGAATTAAATGCCATAAAATAACACAACATTTGAACTATTTTTTGTTTAATTTTGTATTAAATAATATTTAGAGGTTTAAGAGTTATAGGGCTTTCCCTGTGTCCCCACAATAAAATTGGTTTGCTGTGTACATCCTTAACTGCCTGCAGAATCATCCGATTAAAAAAAATATTAAATGCATTCGAGACACTCACGTGGTGCTTTTATTTTTTAAATTTATTCCCTATTTTTTTTTAAATTGGAAGTCAAAAACATCTAATTTTGACTAACAAATTAAGTTATTTTTGTAGATAAAATTAAAAATGAAAAAAAAAACCCGACTGAGTACTTCTAAAATTAGTTATAGAAGTTATGTTCCGAATTTCAAAACTATGGTCCAGTAGATTTTAAGTTATGGTTGTACACCAACTTTTAAGGGGACCTTTACTTTCTATATTTACTTAAGAATGTAGTGTGCATATTTGCTTGTTTTTGTTCTTTTCAATTATAGGAACAGTAGGATATGGAATATTAATTGAAAAAATAATTTTTACTCCTTTTTAAAACCCCTCAAAAATTTGCGAAACTACTCCCAAGATAACAGCTACCTTTCAAGTAACAGTCAAAAAGCTTGTTGAGCTAAGCTTTCGCGCAAACTCTCAGCTGTTTCCGATGCGTCCTTTAATTCAGTTCCTTATCATTCCACCGCTATGACATAACACTTCGCCGCCCACTGAAAATGCCGCCTCTTCCTTAACGCTGAACCACCTTTTTTATACACATACTGAGGTAAAAGAAGAGTTTCCAACTAATTGTTTTATTAACGATTTATTTCCACCATCTTTCAGGTAAGAGTTAAGAGCCAAGATGAGCAAACAGGACCGGAAATCGAGGTGGTACTTTGGCGGGTTGGCCAGCGTAGGCGCCGCCATGGTCACCCATCCCCTGGACCTCATCAAGGTCACACTGCAGACGCAACAGGGCAAGCTGTCGGTGCTGCAGCTCCTCCCGAAGATCGCCCGGGAACAGGGAGTGCTTGCTTTCTACAATGGCCTCTCCGCCTCGATGCTTCGCCAGATGACCTACTCCACCACCCGCTTCGGCGTCTACGAGGTGGGCAAGGAGCACATTAACACGGACTCCTTTGCCGGCAAGGTGGGCCTAGCAGGACTATCCGGACTCTTTGGCGGAATCGTGGGCACTCCGGCGGACATGGTCAACGTGCGCATGCAGAATGACGTCAAGCTGCCCGTGGAGCAGCGTCGCAAGTAGGTATCAAACATTTTAAGATATTAATTAACACAACTAATCCTCCGCTTCTCCCCTTACAGCTACAAGCACGCCTTGGACGGCCTAATTAAAGTATATCAACAAGAGGGATTCACGCGACTCTTCTCTGGCGCCACTACTGCAACGGCCCGTGGCATCATGATGACCATCGGCCAGATCGCATTCTACGACCAGACAAAGGTCTATCTGCTGTCCACGCCCTATTTTAAGGACAACCTGGTGACGCACTTTACTGCCTCACTGGTGGCCGGTACGATAGCCACCACGATGACCCAGCCGCTGGACGTGCTCAAGACCCGATCGATGAACGCCAAGCCTGGAGAGTACAATGGCCTGTGGGATGTGGTCAAGCACACGGCCAAGTTGGGCCCTCTTGGCTTCTTCAAGGGCTATGTTCCGGCCTTCGTGCGTCTGGGACCCCACACGATCATCACGTTCGTGTTCCTCGAGCAGCTGCGACTCAACTTTGGCTACGAGACAAGATAGTCGGGATGGCGGCGGAGTCCCTGATTAGGCAATAATTCTCTCCCATGGCTGGCTGACAGATTCCCTTTGAGCAATGGTAACATTCCAGCTGCAATTTGTTCACTACAACACATAGCTTAGCTTTAGCCAGTTCAAGTTGTTAACTTTTATGCTTTTATTGTTGCGAAATACTTATAGATATACGTGGCCGGCATTTCAGACTTTCATGCCCAAAATTATTTAATGAGATTGTTCGCTAAAGGATTATAGGCATATATATATTATGTAAGACTAAAGTACTTGTATCAAAATCCGTCGAATGTTCATTGAGTGTAGAAATAAAAACCGCTTGCTTTTATACATTAATTTAGCTTGAAATTTGTTAAGTTTATAAATTGTAAAACAGGCCGAAACAAAATGTTTAAATAAGTTAAAATATGTCCCTATAAAACTATGACTCATCGTAATATATCATTTTTAGGGCATGAAAGGTTTAAGTTTCGCTCGATCGTACTTCGTCGTCATTGCCGTGCTGTTAGCAATTAACTTTAATTATTTACCAATTGGTGAGCATCTGCTTGTTGTTGCTTAATGTGTTAAGACTGCCATGCAATAATTGAATAAAACAAACCAAAATTAATGGCATTTAGATATCATTTACACCATATCCGGGGACACCCCCGATTAATTGCATTTCCGGAACAAGCGGCAATTTGATCTGCTGACAATCTCCGCTAGCGATCCGTATAAAGCCGCAACAGTCGGTGTGCTAGAATCAGAAATGGCTTCCCCTTCGTTCGGGTACCTGGTGCTGCTAGCAACAGTCCTCCTTTTCATTAATCCTAACGAGGTTGGAGCTAAAAGAACACTGAGGCTGTACAAGTTGGAGAAGGTGGTCGAGAAAAAAGAGGACCTGCAAAGCCATCTGCGCATCGCAGAGTTTGAAGAGGGTGTGCTGAAAGTAAGCGGAGAACTGAAACAACATGTAACCATCGACAACGACTGGACGGTAAGAGATAGCAAATAAAGGATATGACAATTATTAACCATTATTAACCATATCCAATACACTTAACCATTTTAAGATACACTTTACCATCTCACGAGCTGACGGACATGATGAGGAGTACGAAGAAATCCTGGACTTGCCTGATTTGGGAGTTTGCGACGTCATGAAGACCTACTATAAGGAGTTCTTGTACAACGAGCTCAAGGAGTACTCGAATGCCCCGCACCCTAACACCTGTCCCCTGCCGCCGGAGCACTATCAGCTGGAGGACTATCCAATGGACGTGCACCTGTTGAAGAAGCTCCTTATACCCGGATACTACCGTATTACCTCTAGGCTTCTACACAATGACCACATCAAGCTGGAATACATGGCAGAGCTGGAAATGAAGGAATAACCATTGCATATATGTATACTTAATATTTTTCACTTGTTGAAAATTAACCAGTACAGCATTGGCTTCAACATTACGTTGTTTAAATACTTCGGGGCAACGTTATCTTAAAACTTTAATTTTAAACATTCTTACTTTTCTAAAAAATAAAATAACCATTGGCAATCATTTGATATTAAGTGAAATCCTATTTCTGTGTCACCTAGCCTTTGAAAAAGATTGTAAAGGATACGTTCTGGATATTTAGAGTTGTGGAAGCTGAGTGCCCCAGGTTCTTCAAGTACTCATACAAAACAAGAAAGGAAGCTAATATAGTAATATATATACTTAATATTTCCTACATTGAAATGTGTAAGTTTTAGAACGTGAAGACCTCTATAATATATTTTCCTCTGGAGTAAATAAATTGCTTATCGAGTAAGTCCCTTATGGGTTATCCGATAAATGCAAGCTGACTCGCCTTGAAACCCAACTAATAAATCAAATATTTTTCATCGATAAAAAGCAATATGACATATAAATTGAATTCAAATTTAGTTGTTTTTCAAAAAAGTCGCTTTCGGAAAACGTATATATACTCGAACACCAAGCAGTTCTTGAATTAGTCGAGAAACTGTAACAGTCGGTTGTGTTCTGAAGCAAAATGCAGGATCAGTCTATATTTTTCGGTGCCTTTTTGGTTCTTATTATCCTGCAAACAGCAAAAGCGGATATTCCCGGATGCCACTTCCTAGAAACTGTGAATATAACGTCTAGTCAGAGGCTACAAAATGGCTCATATCTATACCAGGACCTCGAAATTCCAGTCCACTTGACTGGCCAATATGATTATATAACAACGGAGGAGGGACTAAGACAAGGGGTAAGAAGCCACCTACGAGGATGTATTTGCCACCTAAAACCTTGCATATGGATCTGCTGTCGCTATAAAGATTGGGATGTGTCCAATGGCAAATGCACAGATGGTTTGATGGAGGAGTTTGCTGGGATTGATCCTTTCCTTAAAGTGACACTCTTCAATGGATCAGTGGTGAAAAGGAACTTGTCAAAGGATTTTATCGTGTTGAGAGATCGAACGCGGTTGTTTGATTATTGGGGACGAGATAAGTACACATTATACGAGGTTAGTCCTTCTTACTGTTCTATGCTTCCTTAACTAACTTAATATCCTTAGAACGGGAGTGTAATGTTTTATAGTACGGACACGGTATATTTTAGGGGATATGACTGTCTCCATCCGAATCAGTTTACTTCAGTCAATACAGAGTCCTTTGTGGCTGCCTTCCATCGTAGTTTGTATTTTGAAGAGCCACCATTAATGATACCAGGAGATAAAGTGGGTAAGAATAGTTACTATATGGCCACTTGAAGTACTTCTCGTCCTCTTATCATTTCCTAATAAATCTGCAGTCATTTGTCTTTCAGAATTTTTCTTGGTTCTCACAATCGCAGTGTATTTCTACTTAAGAAAGCTCAGGAATTTGCATGGAAAGTGCTTCATATGTTACATGATGACTTCGTTTATGTATTTTTTCCAACAATTGCTGGAAGATGGCCCATTTCCTTTGAAGTTGTGCGCCCTACAAGGTATGCTGTTGTTTAAAATTTTTAATAAATTTAAAGTATGGAAACATATTAGCAATGGCAACTAACTATTGTTGGTACATATTACCAGGTTCTTAAATACAATAAGAAAAAACTGTTATTAGGTTTGAATTTATTGTTTCGTCCTCAAATTGCAGGTTACTTCTTGAACTATTTCTTATTCGCCAAATTCTCGTGGCTCTTGGCATTAAGCCATCAGTTGTGGAGAGGCTTTTCTTCGGTCAACCGAGTTGAATCTGAATATAGCTTCGGAGCCTACAGCATCTTCGCCTGGGGATCGGCTGCTGTCCTGATCGGAGTACCTTTTCTGTTTGATCAGATTTGGGATGGCGATCCCAACAATTTGCAATGGGTGTCCGGTATTGGTTGGGAAAACTGTGATTTTAAGAGTAGGCTTTTTTTATTGCACAAGTAATCCAAAATAATAATTTTCTTTATATTCAGGGTTCGGGTCTTATTTAACCTACATTATTTTTGTGCTGATGGTAATACTAGTAGCACTGAATACAACCCTGTTTATATTGACCACTATCAGCATTATACGAGTAAAACTCTCACTGAGTCACTTCTCTGACCAGGACGAGAGGGCAAGGAACCTGAACTCTAGAACGCAAACGTAAGATCTAGTTTAACATTAATATCATGAGACTTAATTTTCCCACAATCCGATCACAGGTTTAGAATGTTTGCAAGTCTCTTCATTGTCATGGACATACAGTGAAGTCTTCGCTTTACTTCAATCTTGGCTCATTGGAACTATCTAATAATGATATGTCAGTACTGTGATTCTTGCATCGGCATTATTATTTTCATTATGTTTGTCCTGAAGCGCAGCACTTTTAATCTTCTTAAAGAAAGGTAAGGAATCCACGATCATTCGAGACTTTGCCATATCCCTATTTGTACTTATACAGTATACGAAATAGAAGCCACTAAAAGCGGACCAATAATTTTTTCCTGGCATGACATTATTTTCAACTTTCTTCTGTGCAATTCTGATCTTTCTGGATTTTCTAGGAGGCAAAGGTCAAACTACCCATTTTGAATTTTTTGAATTTACTTTAATTTTAATGCAATACGACAAAAATAACCTTGCAGATTGGTTTTGATGTTTATATTATAGATTTAAATGCTGAGAACACACACAAAACAGAGTTTCATTACATTTTACCTATACTTATTATGTTTACAGTTTGACAGTTACAGTTTTACATTCCCAGCTTTACATATTTTATACTTTCACCGATCGCGTCTATGGCAGCTATATGATATAGTTGTCCGATTTTCATAATATTTATATCAAAATTCTGAAATAATAACAGAAGCTCATATCTCAGAGTAGATGAAAATACGTTGAAAAACAACGAAGTTATAATTTTTTTTTTTATTAATTTCCCGATCGTTCCTATGGTAGCTATAAGATATAGTCGTATGATTTTCATGAAATTTCTATCGAAAATCTGAAATAATATAGAATGGCCATATCTAAAAAATGGTGCAAAAATGTTGAAAAACAGTCAAGTTATAATTTTTTTCTTAAAATTTATCGAACATTTGTATGGCAGCTATATGATATAGTTGTCCGATCCGGCCCGTTCCGACATATATAGCAGTGAGAGTATATAGAAGACTATATGCAAAGTTTCATTCAGATAGCTTTAAAACTGAGGGACTAGTTTGCGTAGAAACGGACAGACGGACAGACGGACGGACGGACGGACAGACGGACATGGCTAGATCGACTCGGCTGTTGATGCTGATCAGGAATATATATACTTTATAAGGTCTTCTGACTGAAATTATAATACCCTGCAAGGGTATAAAAAATATATAGCGAGCTCTCTGCAGCAGGATAACTATCATCTCGCTGGACATGTAACGCCTAGGATCAAGACTATTTCGGAATAGACTTAAGTATTATGAATTTTCATTTGACCAAAGCAAAATGAAAGCTAATGGGTCTATTATATGTTCATTTTATTCCGGTAAAGAATAGACCTATTCGTAGATCTGCATCTGCTTCAGGACCTCGTCGTACACATATTTGCGGGCTTCAGTGCCCCAGATAAAGTCCAGATGGGCCCACTTCTCGAAGGGCACCAAGTAATCCAAAGCCATGTTGGGCAGTGCGTCTCTCAGCTTACGCACATCGCTCACATCGCACATCCAATCGTTTGCTCCGTAGTACAGTAGAACCGGTGCCTTGGCGTTCTTTAGCTTGTAATCCGGGGGGAAGTAGCTGCCGTACTCCAAGGGATTGCGGAGAACAGTGTAATCAAATTTGCGGAACATGCCCGAGTTGTACTCCTGGCAGAAGTGCAGATTCTGGTTAACGGAGGCACCAGCCGGCGAGGTGGCCTTAATGTGTTCCAAAAGATCCTAAAACAGGGAAAGGGGTTCGTTAGATCTTACTATGCTGGCTTAGCTTAATTTCGAGGTACTCACATAGTCCAGCTGCTCGGAATCGTAGCCTCCAATCAGGAAGATCTCGTTGGCGCACATATCAGCATAGGGCGACGTGGCCTGGCACATCTCGATGCCCATGTCCTGCTTGAACTTGTTGCTGGGCATGAACTCCATGGATCCGCACAGCTCGACGATGGCATTAGGCTGGCCCAGGATGGGGGCGAAGGCACGGGTCATGGGGCTCTTCATATTACCCATGTAAGCGGCGGGTCCCAGGAGATGAGCTGACTTAATCTTGTCGTTGTACTCGGGCTTCTCAGACACCATCACCAGGTAGACAGTGGTGCCCTGCGAGTGACCCACATACTGAAGCTTCTCCTGGCCAGTCTCTTTCAAAACGTAATCAATCATGGCCGGGACATCATAAATGCCGATCTCGTTCCAGCTAAAGTTCCAGAAGATCTGCCAGAATGTGGGCCAGAACTGATGGGCCTTGGAGTAGGTGTTGCCTCGGGCATTGCCCATCCAAACATCGTAGCCAGCATCGGCCAGCTGGTAAGCCAAGGACCTCTCGGGACCCATCAGCACCCAGTCGGAGGAAGAGCTAAGCATTCCGTGCATGAGGAAGGCCACCGGGCGGTTGTCACTATCGCCCGTCTTGGGGGAATAAGGGATGCGGTGCATCGTCAGGATGTAGCTGTCACTAGTGACGACCTTATGACGCTCCATCGGGTAGCCATCATCCTCGATACGCTCACCCTGGAAAGATAAATCCAGAATTAGTTTTCATCCTCGTTTATATATATATTTATATAGTTCTTACGCAATCCGAAATGGGCCGCTGGCCGGCCAAAACTAGGCCCAAACCGACCAATAATATGGTTACTTTTAGTGTTACTCCTCTCATTGCAGAACTGTGGTCTGAGTGCCTTGGGATTGAGGCTTTTATAGCTTCCTCTTGACCACTATCTATACGGTGATAGTCGCCCGCAATCAGATTTATTGGCCAGCCGGTCACAGCCCCCCAAGAAATCAGGGAAATATATAGGAGAGATAGATACGCATGTGCCTAATCAGCTCCTTGTTCTGATTGAAATCGCGGGATTCTAATTTACAATCTAAAAAAAAAATAAGCGAGACCCCCTAACCAGTCTGCTGATTTCATTATCGTTTCCAATTATTTTGATACCCTGCTTTCGTAAGAAGAAATGGGGCTTTTATTGTGGGAAATTCCCAAAAAAAAAAAAAAAACAATTTATTTTTGCACATAATAGTCTTTGCTCTAGTGTTTATTAAAAAATCATGTTTAAAAACAAAGATTAACATTCAAATATTTTTATATAGTTTTCCTTTAACATCTATATATTTTACTGTGCAAAAAATGTTAATAAAATTTAAAGTTATGTCAGTTTTCTTATACTAATAACTTATAGTAACCAATATGAGTGATGAAAACAATTCGGTTTCCTAGCAAATTTAGCAATTTAAATAAGGGTATACCGCAGTGTATTCCTATTAATTAGCTTTATCATTATTACCTATATTTTCTAAATACGCTAAAATCTCTTAAAAGATAACTGTTAAAAATAGAAAAAGCGATAGTAAATGAAAACAAAACCATCTGCAAAAATGGCCGACTTCACACGCCAACAGCAGCAACATGTTGCTGCAACATTAAGTTACCTGTGTGTCTTTACCAGTTAACAGGTCAGCTTCTGTCTTCAGCCGGGACATCAAATCAGGACAAACGGATTATTGATTTATAGTGACCATATGTGATTGGTCTGTCGCCTGGTCTTTAAAACACGTATCCCTTGGTCCTGCTGCCCCTGACGACGTGGCCACAACACTGCCAATGTTGCGGCCGTGGAGATGTGGCCCTGTCGCAGTGGTCACACATGACAGTTGAGGTTTTAATTTAGTCACGAGTGGAGGCAAGAGATATTTCCAGGATGAAGCACCAACAAGTTCTGGTCGACTATTGGACCATGATTAAGACATCTGGGCTGTGTTTGCTGCTGGCCCTTTGCGGATTTATATTGCTTAAGTAAGGATATATGATTATTTTGTATTAGTTACAATTTTTAAATTTTCTTATTTGTCATTGCTTTGTTTTTCAAAGCCTTTAAAACAAAAACAAATCTAAGCAAACTAATATAATTAATTTATAATATTATTATATTCCCTGATTAAAAATCTCCAAGGAGCTCAGAGAACTAAATATTAAAAATAAAATATATTTAAAAAAGTAATTTGCCAAAAGGGGAACTTTTAAATAAAGACTTTATTAGTAAGTTTGTTAGGAATTTTCTTTAATATCCAAGTATTAAAATTAATTTTAATTTAAATTCAGAACCCCCTACATCTTGTAACATTCTCCATTTCTTTTTTAGAATGGTTCAAACCATATTCTGGCTACCCGGGCATCTGAAGAAGAATCAACAGCGTCTAGAGGAGCTGGCCAAGCAGTATGCCAAGGATATACCTGAAGACGAGCGGGCCGAGATTGAGAAACTTTTCAACAGCAAGGAGCCCCTGACAGATGAACGTCTTAACCAGCTGCTGGAGGATTCAGAGAAGAAGCCGGAGCCCAAAAAAGAGCAATAGGGTTAAATACCAAAGAAATGGACGCATATTTTATTTTATTTATATTTATAGTTATATTTATATATATGTGTATGTATATTGAGTGTATAATCGATAATTGTTGATACAGGTTCTAGTTCTTATATGCATATCGTATATGTAACTCGCAACGCAATCAATCATTTAACCAATCCATCAATAATGCATGCAATGCTCAATTATTCGGGGGAGAACATATATAGAGTAATAACTATTTACGACTGAGAACGCTCGTCCGTGGAGCGGTTATAACCATACATATTTGCTACTGATATAGGCGGACTCAGAGCCCTTTCCTGCTTCAAACGGTCGTCCGTGGCCGTCCATCGATTTTGCCAGCGACCTCAACCTCAACCTCATTGTATCTAACTAACAAACTCATATCAAATATAAGCAAGTGTGCCAATTCGTATGCATACATTGGACATATACATATAGATAATCTATTTTAATTTTAAAAGCTCAAAGGGGCGCAAGTCTCTCTCGTCAGTTATGATTTTGTTTTATTTTATTTTGTTTTGTTTTGGTTCGGTTACTCTTTGGTTTGTCTTTTATTTTTGAATCTCTTATCGTACCGTAAGTGTAAAAGGTTATTCTCAGCCTCTGCCTGACCAAAAATATCACGAGAGTATTTTCATTATATTTTTTGCTATATTACACGTAGGCTAATCCGTAAACCAAAATGGAAGGTGCCAATCGATCGCGGGGTGAACTTAGGGCCGAGTTGAATTAAAGTTCAGAGAGTGCGCCTCCCCAGAGTAGCGCCGATCAGTGGGTATATGCCATTAGCAGCTGATGCGGATTATGCGTGGTAACATATATATATAGAGATTTGTATTTAGCTGATAATTGTCCATAGAGGAGCTCTATTGACTGGGGGTATGCATTGGAAGCCTGTAATACGGGTTGGCCAGATTAACGCGCGCCGCCGGCAGCAGCTCCGGATGTTCGGTCAAAGTGTCCGATAGTGCGCTTAGGAGAACTCCTAAAATGAAAATACCAACGATTATTTTTCAGTATATTTTAGTAGAATAAACTTAATCATTTACACCGATTTTGGGTTTCAATTAATTACACACAAATACAGCACTATTTCAAGCCCTATCTAGATGTTTGCCACATGAAAATAATCAAAGCTATCACGAAATGCTTGCCCAGCGCCAGCGAGATAGTATAAAAGCTTTGAATAAAGCTGTGGGAAAATCAGTTCTTAGTAAGCAACCAAAGAGAGAAGTTCTCCATTGGGAAACCGGAAAACTAAATTATTGTATATTAATTAAACATTACAAAATATCTGCAAAATGGAGTCGCCACAACAGGAGCAACAGCACAACATTCAACAGGAAAATAGTGGCCATCGCCGACATTGGCATTGTCGTTTTGGACACCATAAAATTGACATTAATTGGAATCACCAAGGACAAGGACCAAGGAAATGCTTTGTATCTTCGTTCACAAAGAGACAAAATTTCAGTCAATATTATTACGAGGCCATGAAAGACTTGTGATGACATCAGAACATGAAAAGTGATGCAATTGGACTGTGTAACACGAAACCAAGTGTGCCGATGGGATCTCATCGTTGTTAAATGTGGAGAAACGAATGTTGTACAATAATAATTTATATTAACTTATTAAGAACTTGAAATATACAAAATACAATTTATGATGAATTATAACAAAAAGTATTAAGAGTTAGCTGTGATCTATTATTGGTTTTTAATATTTAAAAAAACTAAGGAATCGTCTTAGTTTTCGATAACTTCATGATCAACTCACTTAAGACTTTCTTCTGCAAATCGAGGGGAATGACACCCATGTTGCCCTCGCGCTCTAAGAATTCCGTGAGCTTTTGCAGCTCCATTTGAGCCTCATCTGATCCATGGGACAGAGACTGGGCAAACATCACCTTCAAATAAAATAAAATTAGTCCTAATCGGAATATATGGTAGTACCATCATCTTACCTTGGCCAGCTTGTAGAGTATCTCCTCCAGCGAATATTCATTGTACAAGTACTCCACAATTTTGGCCCGACCCTCATCATAATCGGTTAAATCTAGGGATGTAATAAAGTTTACATTTTATGCCCATTTATTATATCTTTGATTAGTTTCTTTCCAACCTTGCTGTGCTTCGTTGTCCAGAACCTTTAGTTTGTTCCAGAAGGTGAAGCTATCGAAATTTTTAATGGGAGCTGCTCCTGCCTCTTGTGGCATCCCGGTTTGGGATCCAGATTCCCTTACTTCTGGGAAGGGCTTCTCCGTGGTTGTGCTAGTTGTCGTCGTAGTTGTTGTGGTTGTGGTTGGGGGCCTAGTGCTGGGCGGACTGTGGCGCTTCAGCTGGTTCTGGCGAACTTCCTCGGGAAAGATGCGATTGGCATAGGACCGCTGCAGGAACTCGATGCCCAGCCGAATGTCCTGCAGGAATTTAAGGGCGCTTTCACGGGTGATCTGGAACAAAATTGTACGATTTTTATACATATAAATAAATAATTATAAATATTATATTTGCTATACATTACAAACTATTTTAAACTTAAGACTTAGACAACAATAAATAAAAAAAAAATTAATATAAATATTTCTATACTTTTAATTATTAAATCTTATAAAAAAATACTTAGGTTTATAAATAAAGATACATTCACAGCTTGACAAACATAAGACCAGAATTTACTACAACCCATTAAAACCGGTTTTCCGAGATTTCACAATATTTTCAGCAAGAAGGTATAGCATTTTAACCCAGTCATATTGCTTAACAAAAAAAAAGGAAAAATAAAAAATATTACATGAACAAAAAATATTATTAATTCAAAAATAATAATTCCCACTTAATTATAGTTTTTACCATAAATAAAAGTATATCATGCCCCCAATAGCATACTTTGTGATGGTTGTTACTAATTAAACATAAATAATGCAATATTCTAGACCTAAATGAAATTATTATTACAAATAAAAGACTAAAAATAATAACAAACTTGACATTTAATTACACCAAATTATTGCAATATTTCCAGACCTATTGCGCAGCTCGCCATATAAAAACAAACCCATGCCGATTAGATAAACAAATGAATACTATTTAATCGCGAAATGTTTGGTGTTTCAGGGCCAGCTGGGAATATCAGTTCGAAGCCAACTTTCATAGGGAGAAGATCTCTAAACGAAAATATAATAAAATCAATTTTTTAACAAAGTTTAACATGCATCCGCCGCAAGAAGAAAAACGCTCCCACTGTGGTCGCCACAGGACTAACCAAGAAAATCATGGACACCATGGACATCATGGACATCACCATGGACACCACCACCACTCGCCGCCCTTCGGCTGCCATTCCCACGGACCCCCGAAATGTCATTCTGGACCGCCCAAATGTCATCAACATTTTGGGCCACCAAAGTTCCACCAACATTTTGGACCGCCAAGGTGCCATTCCCATTTTGAGACTCCTCTCATAAAGCCTCATGGCTTCAGTCATTATTATTATCAGTCGATGAAAGACTAAGTCAATATCACGAAAAACTTAATCTATTTGTGAAATCAGGCCTAACTTAACGATCTCTTTATACAAACTTGTTTAAAATGCATAAAAGAAGAATAAATATCTCAGTAAATGAAAACTTATATACATTCTTATATAATTTAAAACCTAACAGCGTGGGAAAACTTACCACTTTTCCTTCAACCAGCTCCTCCACAGCCTTCACCACAGCTGTCTCATCGCCAGTCCAGAAAATGTACTGCGCCATGTCAAAGGATGAGTACTGGCCATTTGGACTGCGCAGCAAGTGCTGCACGGTCTGAAATGGGAAAAGTTAGAAAACGATGTAAGAACACTCTGTATATACAATTTTTCTAATAAAAATTAAATGAGAGTTTATGTGTTAAATGTTTAGCAGGTTGGGTTCACTTGTTTATTTGGGTGTGCTTGAAATGCATTTTGGTTTACCAATCTTTGTGCTTATTTGAATTTTAAAGTAGATACTGATTCAAGTACATTATGACTTTCATGACGCTCAAGGATTTCAATTTGAGAGAATGAATAAGTTTTTTGAGGATGTTTGCCAATATATTTGGTTGACCGGAAAATGTGTTAAGTTCCATAGTTAGGAGTTTTTATTGCCAATATAATCAATGATTTTTCATGTGTTTCTTTTCTCTTCATTTTGCCAATATAAAGTTTATATTTCCAATTAGTTTAATTTTTGTGGGAATCCCTTCTATGGTCAGGACATTGAGGACACAATTTGTTTGTGTGCTGATCTATGGATATATCTGTGATTAGTCATAAGAACCTTGGCCGTGATCTTGGGCGTGCTGGACCTGCGCTCGGTTGTTCGGGCCACCACATCGAAGACAATGTCCCCGATGGTCTCCTTGTTGGGCTCATGGTGATTCTGTTTTGGTTTGGGCGGATTCAAAGCGGTCAGTTCGGTTTCGGCTACTTCGCCAATGGGATCTTCCGCCTCGGCTGGCTCTCCGGCCACATCTACGGTGGACTCTGCCTCCGCTTCCGTTCCAGCTTCAGGTTCAGACTCTGTTTCCGACTTGGACTCCGCTGCTGGCTCCGCTTCTGCTGGAGGAGGAGCTGGTGTCGTAGTCGTTGTAGTTGTCGTTGTACTGGTTGTGGTAGTCGTTGGTAGTACCTCCGGATTTTGACCAAAGGCTAGACGAGCTGCCCCGTAAAATGCCTGTTGATTTTTGGGTGGTTTCGTGGATATACACTTGGATTTAGCAAAAGAGGAGGAGTTTACCAGGAGTACAGCAAGCGGGCTAAGGGAGGCTTCTCTAGGGGATTAGGGAACGGCACTTACCTTGGCATGGGCCGTAGGCTCCACCACGGATTTAATCTGGGTCTTGGGCTCCTCCAGCTGGGATCTTTCGCCCTCCTCCTTGGACGTGGCCGTTGTCGTAGTAGCCGAAGTGCTGGTCGTTGTAGTGGTTGAAATCAAAGGCGTAGCCACTTCCAGCTGTCGCTCCAGGTCGGGCAGGATGTTCGGATTTGGGCTTTGACCCGGCTCTGGGGCAGCAGCCACTTCCTCGACGCTCTCCTTGGTGGTGGTGGTGGTTCGGGCCGTGCTTCCGTCGTGCTGTCGCTTGGACAAGACCGCTCCTGGCTCATTTCGCAGCTGGTCTAGTTCACTCACATCGTCCTCGATTTGGGGGAAAGTCAAGTCGACGCCATTCCGCTTGGAAGGACCTGTGTGTATGAAAATTGAAATACAAATAAAATAAATACTATTCATAATGCAATATAACATAAAAAATAACTTTCGCTTTTACATATAAACAAAAAAGGTGCTTTTAGCCGGCATTTTCAAAGACGTAAATTGATGATAACGGTACTCACTGTAAATGTAGGGCAACAATGCCGGATATGCGTGGGCCATGCAGAGGCTGCCCAGGAGGAGGATGGCCAACAGATTGCCCGCCGCCATGACGTGTAATCCCAAAAAACTGAAAGTGACACACGACGTAATTCATTTGATTAGCAGCCAAGATTCGATTACGCCAGCACAAACATGGCCTGCAAAAGGAAACTGAAAAGGAAGCGCAAAAACAAGCACAAACAACTTGGACACAAAAGCACACACACACACACACACATACAGGCAGAGCACGCACATACATACATATGCAAATCACGCTAAAAATAACACAAGAAATCGATAAGGCAGCAACAAAGCGGACCAAGTAAAGCAGTAAAAATAATAAAAACGCCAAGAAGAACGAGGCAACAACAAAGCAGAACAGGAGAACATGCCAACTTTGATGGACCCTCCATTTCCCTCCCCCCCCCCCCCCCCCTT
>VNJY01007924.1:0-13612 GCA_008042715.1 Drosophila bocki | reverse complement strand
ACTGCTATATATGTCAGAACGGGCCGGATCGGACGACTATATCATATAGCTGCCATACAAATGTTCGATATATTTGTAGAAAAAAATTATAACTTTACTGTTTTTCAACATTTTTGCACCATTTTTTAGATATGGCCATTTTATATTATTTCAGAATTTTGGTAAAAATTTTATGAAAATCGGACGACTATATGATATAGCTGCCATAGGAACGGTCGAGAAATAAATAGGAAAAAAAATTATAGTTTCGTTGTTTTTCAACGTATGTTTATCTACTCTGAGATATAAGCTTTTATTATTATTCTAGAATTATGGTATAAATTTCATAAAAATCGGACAACTATATCATATAGCTGCCATATAAACCGATCGGTAGATGTAAAGAAAATGTAAAACTGGGAATGTAAAACTGTAACTGTCAAACTGTAAACATAATAAGTATAGGTAACAAACTCTGTTTTGTGAGTGTTTTCATCATTTAAATCTATAATATAAACCTCAAAACCAATCTGCAAGGGCATACAAACTTCGGCGTGCCGAAGTTAGCTTCCTTTCTTGTTATTCCTAAATCTAATTTTAATAACGAATAGAACTGCCAGCCAAAAAAAGAAATGTAAAACAATCCACCGAAGCTCACAAAAAAATTTAATGTAATTTAAGTCATATTTATTCCACATACATGTTAATTTATTGAAAACATTACTCGCCATACAATTATTAATTAATATTTATTAAATTATTTATTTATGTATTTATTTATAAATGTTCCATGTATAAAGTCCTTCGGTACCGTGGGTAGGATATCTCAGTGTTATAATTTAAGAAAGAAAATGAAAATACAGTGAAGTGATAAAGATGAAGTCAGAGTAGACATTCGTGTTGGGGGGGATGTGATGACTTGAGCAGATACGATCCACTACAGAAACTTGGGAGATGTGTCGGAGGATACACTCATGGTTGGGAGGGACTCCAAGGACTACGGATGAGCCAATCCAGAAGTTCCAAAAATCCGTTGCAAAAATGTTAGCCGTTGTCCAAGTTTAAAATTCCGTTTTGTTTTTGTTGTTATGTCTGCTGCGTGATATATTTGTGGTCGTTCCCCTCCTTGAGAGAGACTTTGCCTAGCCGGCAGCGAACGCGCGAAAAGCTGGACATAACAAAATAAATAAGAATTAAATTACATCGGATTTTTATAGGAAGGGGGGATTTTACAGAATATAGGTTTTCATCTGGGATTCCTCGACGATTCCCCCCAGCGATTACCGCTAGATTCGTCGACGATTCCCCGTGCTATTCCTCGACGATTGCCGCCTGCGAATCGCCGTGTTGTATGAACGTTCCCTGACGATTCGTAAGGGAACTATTTCGGATCCTGGAGGAATCATAGGGGAATCGTTGAGGAATGGAACTGAAGGGTCTTTATTCTAGCGCTATACTCTCAAACTTCTGACCATACGCTTTTCCCGCGGCGGACAGTGGGGCGCGAATCTAAATTTTTGGGGGCGCACAAATTCATGCCCAATAATTTCCATTTACGTTCATTTATTTATTAACTTTAATCTCTCACCAGAATTTCCGGATTTCCCTCGACGAAAGCGCTTCCGTTGGGCTCAGCTCCTGTGAAAAACACAAAAACAAAATAAAACGCAAAAAAAAATTCTTCACAATCTTTTTCCCGCTATTTTCATGACGCTGGCCCACTGTGCTCTCTCGGCATCTCTCTCTCTCTCGCTTTATTCTTTGCGGTGGCGAACCGAAAGAAAAAATATGATGGCCAATTTACTTTTTCTGATTCTTACTCACTTTAGCTCCTTTTTCTCTCCCAGATTTCCTAATTTTCTCCACTATAAATTTAAAGTCACTTAATCTGAGTAACTGGCAAAAAAAAGCCAATTTTCTAGAATTTTTTTTGGCCAAAAGTAGGTTTGATAATGTTAGATGTGAACTACAAAATAAATTTTTTTTTAATAAATCGAAAACAAAATAGCGGCTGTGCAGCATGTCTTCGTAGGCCCTATTTTTTTGAAAGGGGTCCATGGCCGAAAACCTAACGTCCTTAATTTTTGATCTAGAACAAAAAATCAAATTTTGTTAGTTTCTGTATCTCAACCGCTATCGACACACGTAGGATTTTTTCGATATTTTGATTTTTAGCAAAATGGTGAGTGATTAAATAAAATGTTCAATTTTCATGAAAAAAAAAAACGACACAAAATTGTTGATAAAAAAAAAGTAAGCAAAAAAAAAAAAATTCTACGTGTGTCGATATTTAATATTTGTTCGAGTTATGTTTTCGGCCAACTCAAAAAAAGTGGTTTTGAGAAAAACGCGTTTAAAGTTTTAAGATCGTATATATTTACATGAGAGGCATCGCCCCAGAATGGAAAATTTCGACACTTAGACACATTTGCCGGACTCTATCTTTTGGTATGTTATTTTTAAGACCCTAAAGAATTTTTTAAGCAAAAAAAAAAATTTTAGATTTTAAAAAAAAGTTACTCAGATGTCCCCCCTTAACAATAAAAAAAAAAAACTTTAAAAAATGTCGCGGCGGTCGGCAGCATCTTCATGGCCTTTTCACAGACCGCCGTCTCCGGTTTCTCTTCTTCTTTCTCCTTCTCCTTCTTTTTCGCTGCAGCGACCGATGACGCGCCAAAATCCGCTATGCGCGCCCGACGAACATGTAGGCAAATCGCGAACTTCCGATCAAAGGCTTTGCCTATTTGCCTATTCCCGCTGTCTTCCCCTTTTCACAGCTGGACTCGAATTCAGCAGCGTTCTGAAGAGAATCCGCCCTATGCTTTAAAGAGATATATTTTTCCTTTGCAAAGAGCTCCCCGTTCTCTCTTATACGACCGTGGCCTCACGCTGACTAAGCCGTAAGATTCCATGTATGTATGTCTTTTAATAAATTGATTTGGGGAAATTCAATAAACGCCGGCACTTTCTGGATGGCGCATCCGGGCTCTGCTCGCTTCTTCTCCTTTTTGCCTTAGCTAAGATGGGCTCCAATAAAAGGCCTCGATCCGCCGATTTGGCTCGTTATTAAGCGCCAAATCTAAATAAAAAAAAACAACACTTGCACTTGCCCGCCGACACTGAATCCCTGCATTTGCCGCTTACCCTGCGTTTGGATTTAGCGCTGCTTGATCAGGGCTTCCTTGTCTAATATTAGGTTGATTTTTTTGCACTTAGCACTTTTGGAGGTATTTATGGCCTATTTTGCCCTTTTGATGAACTGCTTATTGGGACCGCCAAATCGGAAAAGAACGATAGTGACGACTCGATCTGATCACCTCTATCGCTCTCTCCCCGACGAGCCCAACGTCATCGGCCCTAAACTTACAGATGTCTCTGTTGCCTCTTTCCCTGTGAAAGCTACACCCCTACTTTCATTTTCTGCATTTTAAGCGGGGAACGAACTGCAAGTTGTAATACTCTTATATAATAATTAACATTTAAAAAGCGGCCAGATTTTAATCATCCTGTCGTGATTAGAAATAATTGTACATACCTTTGTAAAATTTTGTATATTCTGACTTACATAGGCTCCACAATCTTGTGGCGGTAATTATTATTTTGTTTATTAAGTAAAATCATCCCTGTATACTTCCTCCCACCCTTTTTCTCATAAGGAACCAATGACGAAAGTTCTTAGAAAGGGATATCAGAGCGTCGTGGCTGCAAACGGTCAAATATAAGTTCGGGTTTTGTTAAATCTACTTCCGTCGCTTTTACGCTTCAATTTGCTACTTTGTAAATTCGTTTCAGTCCCAATCCGAGCTTCTGACGCGACGGTCGTGTTGAACTAAAAACTTGGCTGACGGGACCATAAAACGTTTATACACCGCGAACCGTTGTCTATTCGGGTATATACGGGTATGGTTTGCTGTGTATAAATTAAAAAAAAAAAATTTTAAGACCCGCTTATAAAACTAATTTATTTAGCAGCATATTTTTAACCAATTATATTAAAAAAATAAATTGTGATTAGATGATTTGAAGTTACTGAGTATAAAATGAAAATAAAATTTAGTGTTTAAAAAAAATGTTCGAATCAAAACAAATAATTATATAACAAAAAAAAAAATAAATAAATAACATGCCAAAAAAAACAACAAATAATTTTGTATAACCTTAAATGTAAGTAAATTTATAAGGTATACTTCTCAGAATTGATTTATTTTTTAATGATTGCTATTTTTAACAGCCTACATTTAAGGAGCAAAATGAATAAGTTTTTGTTATTTAGGTTACACACTTTTAAATCTAAAATTAAAAATATTCCAATAAAATGTTGTTTGGGAAATCTAAAAGATCTGTGAATCAAATTTTAGATTCAGTCTATATGACCATGATTACTACGAATATTATTAATACGACCATGATCACTATAAAAATCATTAATTCTGCAGTTATTGCTCAACCCTTTTATCATTGGAAAATATTTAGTCAGTATTATAGTTTTATATATAGTAATAAGTTTTGAAAGCTCACTATTGAACTGTAAAATTTCACAAAACTCTACAATTAACTGCAACAAGAAAGCACGCATGAAAATTGCAATTGCAGTTTTCAATGGGAGCATTAATAATAGATCCATTTTGGTCAAATAAAAGGAACAACTTAATAGAGATATATAAATCAATTAAACATATAATTTTAAGTTTTGATCAAATTTCAACTTTTTTTAAATCGAATAAAAAACTTATATCTCACCAGTTTTACCTCTTTCAAAACTTCGGTATTTATTTTTTTGAAATCGGATTATTACACCAAATAGCTCTCATCGGAACAATCCGGAAATATGTTTGTAACTGTTTTTTAACATAATTTCAACAATTTTGAGACAATTTTGTATTATTTTATAATTTTATGCAAATAGGATGACTATATCTTATACTAGTCTGAAATATAACAAAATGGCCATATCTCAAAGTAGATGAAAACAGCGATGTTATAACTTTGTTCTAGAAAATATTTCGAAGCTCAAAAACTGAGAAACTAGTTTATGTAGAAACGGACAGACGGACATGGCTAGATCGACTTAGCTGTTGATACTGATCAGGAATACATATATCGATGGAAATGACCCCTTCAATGCATTGCAAACTTCTGACTAAAATTACAATACAAACTTATATATATATACAAATTTAATTTAATTACTATATTTATTTTTATTTTTCCTTATAAAACTGGGTAAAAACAAAGGAAAGTAGATAAGCAGCTACTTTTATCACTGAGTATTGTAGAAAATGTCATAATAAATATTATTCCAGTTAGGCAATCAGGCCTGTTCTAGTTTCTTCTTTCGCGAAATCTACACGGATTTGGATTTTCCAGATGGATTCACACGGATTCGTATTTCCTACTGATGAGGGTCTGTTAACTTTCGACAGAAATCGCACCTAAACTTTATCAATTGCCTTACTGAATCAGATCCACAGGACCAGAAATTAATTATTTTAAAATACCATGCGATTATGTAAACTGCAAATGTTAATTGTATATCATTGTTTGATATATATTTTAAGGACATTATTGTATAACTGATTTAACTAAAGGTAGAATACTTGATTTGTACACACTTGCAGGGTATTATCTTTGTAGTCAGAAGTTAGCAACGCATTGAGGGAGACATTTCCGATATATTCTTCATCAGCATCAACAGCCAAGTCGATGTAGCCATGTCCGTCTGCCCGTCTGTCCACTGGTCCGTTTCTACCCAATTTATTCCCTCAGTTTTAAAGCTACCCGAATGAAACTGCAGATAATCTTTTGACTACCCTCACTAGTATGTAAGTCGGAACGGGACGGATGAGACGGTTTATCATATAGCTGCTTAGGAGCGATCACAAAATTTTCAGAAATTATAACTTCGCGGTTTTTAACATATTTTCATCTACTTTAAGTGATGCAATTTGCAAAAATTGACTAAAATATACGGGCCTGTTTCAGTTACCACCTCCGCTAAATATGCACGGATTCAAATTTCCAAGACCTGTTTTAATTTTTACTTTCGAAAAATCCCATCGCATTCGTATTTCCTTCTGTTAAGTCTCTGTTAACTGCCGAGCAAAACCGCACTGAAACTTTTCGCCTGCCATTTCCAAAGCGGATTCCGATAATTTATAAACTAAACGTAACGTTATGGGCCTCCGCAACTGTATTCTCCAGAATTTTGTCACCAGAATAACTATTTAGTCAACTGACTGCAATTAAAAATATTTAACAATATCTGGGGCCGAAAATGCTTCCATTTTCCTGAAATTTAAAATATTAGCCGTTCTTTTCATTGTAGAACAAACTAAAAAATAATTGTTTTAAATTAATCTTAACAAGAAAGGAAGCTAACTTCGGCACGCCGAAGTTTGTTTACCCTTGCAGATTGGTTTTGATGTTTATATTATAGATTTAAATGCTGAAAACACTCACAAAACAGAGTTTCATTACATTTTACCTATACTTATTATGTTTACAGTTCGACAGTTACAGTTTTACATTCCCAGCTTTTATTTATTTTATACATTTACCGATCGCTTCTATGGCAGCTATAAGATATAGCTGTCCGATTTTTATGAAATTTATACCAATAATAAAGAAAGCTTATATCTCAGAGTAGATAAAAATACGTTGAAAAACAACGAAGCAATAATTTTATTTCTATTAATTTCCCGATCGTTCCTATGGCAGCTATATCATATAGTAGTCCGATTTTCATAAAATTTTTACCAAAATTCTGAAATAGTATAAAATGGCCATATCTAAAAAATTATGCAAAAATGTTTAAAAACAGCAAAGTTATAATTACTTTTCTAAAAATTGATCGAACATTTGTATGGCAGCTATATGATATAGTCGTCTGATCCGGCCCGTTCCGACATATATAGCAGTTAGAGTATATAGAAGACTATATGCAAAGTTTCATTCAGATAGCTTCAAAACTGAGGGACTAGTTTGCGTAGAAACAGACAGACGGACAGACAGACAGACGGACAGACGGACAGACGGACATGGCTAGATCGACTCGGCTGTTGATGCTGATCAAGAATATATATACTTTATAGGGTCGGAAACGTGTCCTTCACTGCGTTGCAAACTTCTGACTGAAATTATAATACCCTGCAAGGGTATACAAATTTGTTGTTCTTTTTTGACAACCCTTAAATTTTCCCTATCAGACTTTTCCATAATGTTGAAAACCCGAGTTTAAGGTGCAATCACAGAAATATTATTTATTTTTAAATATTTCATTTCTGGTCTTCCATATCTAAATACTTCAGGCAAATGGCAGGCGGACAGTTTCTGTGCGGTTTTGCTAGTAAGCTAATCTTTATTAGCTTATTAATTTAACAGGAAAATATAAATCTATCCATTCTGCTCAATATAATAGAAAAAATACATTAATAATTCTGTACATTAATTTCCCGATCGTTGGCAGCTATAAGATATATATATATATATATATATATATATATATGTTGAAAGCCAGCGAAGTTATTTAGTTTTCCTAAAAATTGGTCGATATATTCGTCCGATCCGGCATATATAGCAGTAAGACTATTCAGAAGACTATATGCAAAATTTCGTTAAGTTAGCTTGAAAACTGAGGGACTAGTTTACATAGAAACAGACAGACGGACGGACGGACAGACGGACATGACTAGATCGACTCGGCTGTTGATGCTGATCAAGAGTATATATACTTTATTTGATCCGAAATTACTCTTTTACTGCATTGCAAGCCTCTGACTTAACCCTCTAGTGCCCAAATTTGTTTTTTCAAAAAGAAAAATTATTTTTGGATTCAGTATGTATCAAAAGTGAATGTTTGTTTTGGAAAAAATTTTACTTTTGCTCGGATCGAGTTTTATATGACTAAAACCTTGGACCGCATTAAGGCGGTTCTGCGAAGATAGGCCAACAAAAAATTAAATAAAAAATGTTTCTAATTTTTTTCCAATTTTAAAAAAAGTATTTATATGTTGCATTTCCTACAAAATAATTATTTTGTCCGAGTTGCACAAATTTTCAACTTCAAATGAATACAGCAGCTTGCGCTAGCTCTAGTATGTATTCCAAACGCAACGAACTTAATTTTAGGACTTTCCTGAATTAGAAAAAACGGAAAACCGTGTGAAAAGGAATGAAAATAATAAAATAACGGTGTTTTTAACATTGCCCGTCTAGAGGCGGTCTTGGGCACTAGAGGGTTAATTATAATACCATGAAAGGGTATAATCAGGCCTGCTCCGGTAATCGAAAACGGCAAGATTTTTTTGTTTTCGTTTTTGAAAACAAGAAATTGGTGCTCCGGTAATCGAAAACGAAAGATTTTTTCGATTTGAAAAACCGGCACCTTTTTCTGGCCGGAATGAAAAGTAAATGGCTTTTTTTATATGAAATCAGATCTTATTTACAAAAGGAACAAAATAGTTTACTCAGTGATGTTTATTCCACACCACCACAAGATCAATCTGGGAGGTAGTTATTTTATACAAAATTTATTTCTGACCCCACCTCAGATTTGACTACAAAATTTTTGCCGTGTTCAACCAGTTTTCTCGTTTTGGCGATAGGTCGATAAGTTCACCGCAAAAAGTTATCGCCAAGGTTGCCATATTGTTGGTGGAACGAAACAGCCAGTTAAAAATACTAATAAAATATAAATGAATACATTAATAACTTTAAAGGACCGCCAAAATGGTTATTTATAAATAATGCTATTTAATTTTATTACTTAAATGGTCCAAATTAATCAAATAATTATTTGAGACCACCGGAACTAAAACTGTGAAAAGTGTGGCAGCATCTTAGGTGCCTAGATTTGCTTAACTCTACCATTTTTGGCCTTTTTCTGGCTTATAAAAAGGGCAATTGTAAATATAATAGGCAGTACTTTACGTTGTTTGCTTATTACCAAAAACACAAGTTAGCTGCTTGAGCAGTGAGAAACGATGGGAAAACGAAACATTCCNAAACATTCCAATAGCAGAACTTTGCCAAAAACCGGAGCAGCTAAAAACGAAAACGGTTCGTTTTCGCCCAAAACGAAATCGAAAAAATTTTACGATTACCGGAGCAGGCCTGAATAAGTTCCAAAAATTATTATGACTTGAGCCATGAATATAAGCAACAGCTTATTTTTGTAATTTAAATTGATTTAAAAATCATATTTTTGGAAGCTTTGTCATTAAAGCACTAGTATTTAGCCATTTCAAGAAAAACTCTACAACCACGTGGTGGTAACTATTATTTATTAATAAAGTAAAATCATCTCTGTATACTCTCCCCCACCATTTCTCTCAAAGGGCACCAATGACGAAACAGTATTTATTCTCCTAAGTTCTCAAAGTGGGGTAACTGAGCGTCCTGTCTGTAAGCGGTCGAAGAGAAGTTAGGTTTTTCACAAATGTACTTCCGACGCTTATATGCTATCAGTTCAATTCGAGCTTCTAACGCGACAGTCGCGGAGAACTCATCACTTAGCTGACGGGACCCCAAACTTTTTTCTCTTAATACTCATCGAAAACAAAATTATTTTTAAAAACTATCAAATAAATCATGTATTTATTTTACAAAAATTAAATTAAAATTGTTTTATTTATTTATTTTAACGGGGTTTCGTAACCGAAACTATTTAAAAACTAGAGAGAAAGCTAACTTCGGCACGCCGAACTTGGTCTTTTGGGTTAAAACAAAATTTTCTTTCACATGAACAATCGCTCAGGTAGCTTCTTTTTATGAAGTTAATCTTGAGCGGTATAAAAGATATTCAAATCCTTACCAAAAAAGACAAATTATATTAAAAGTATTTTTTTTTTTCATTTGTATTTTTTCTACAAATTATATTCAACCATACTCAAATTTTTCTCGAATACTAAAAAAAAATGTTTGACAAAAGTTGTAAATGCAAATGGGACGGCGTACAGTAGCGCCTCTCGAACAATTAGCGTTGCAAAAATCGAAAAAGTCATGTTCGCAAAAACAGAAATGAAAGAAAATTCAGAAACTGAAATAAAATCAATTTTAAGATTTTTTTGTAGAAGATATAAGCATTCAAAGTTGAACTTTCTTTCGTTTTTTGCATTATACAAAACAAGAAAGGAAGCTAACTTCGGCACGCCGAAGTTTGTATACCCTTGCAAATATTTCATTACATTTTACCTATTCTTATTATGTTTACAGTTTGACAGTTACAGTTTTACATTCCCAGCTTTACAATTTCTCTACATCTACCGATCGTTTCTATGGTAGCTATAGATATAGATAGATATAGTTGTCTGATTTTCATAAAATGTATACAAAAATTCTCAAATAATAACAAAAGCTCATATATCAGAGTAAATGAAAAATGAAATGAAAAACAACGAAGTTATAATCTTTTTTCTCTTAATTTCCCGATCGTATATATAAGATATATAAGATATAGTCGACCGATTATCCATAAAATTAAAAACGAAATTCAGAAATTAAATAAAATGGCCATATCTCAAAAGTGATGCAAAAATTTTGAAAAACAGTTAAGTTATATAGAAGATTATATGCAAAGTTTTATTCAGATGGCTTTAAAACTGAGGGACTAATTTGAGTAGAAACAATCAGACGGACGGACAGACGGACATGGCTAGATCGACTCGGCTGTTGATGCTTATCAAGAGTATATACACTTTATAGGGTCGGAAATGTCTCCTTCACTGCGTTGCAAACTTCTGACTGAAATTATATTACCCTGCAAGGGTATACAAAATGAGTAAATTGGTCGGCTTTCAAGTAATAATACAAAAAACCCAATGGTCATGGTTTTTACTTTAAATGATTTATACATTCATAAACTGTTAAAACGGCCCTTTGGTTTGGGCTGTTCAGGTAAATCGCTACCTGCCAGGTGTCCATTTTTTCACCTTTTTCTGTCCAAAGTAGTCTATAACATTTGAAGCCGATAAAAGCCACCGACTACACTATGTTTATAAATAACGTGGATGTTTCTTGAACCAGAATTAACATTCATTGGCTGCGTCGTGCTGCGTCTGCGGAAATGCTACCGCATAAACCAAAACTACTTAGGGCTAAATATACCAAAATACCGACACAATTGCATACATTCCAAAAAATATAGCAACTGTAGCATGCACGGTTTTGTGGCGGTTATACTTTGAATTAAAAAAAGTTTCAAATTATTTTTATTTGAGAAAATGCATAAAAATAAAGATGAAAACTAAGAATATTTTTTTAACATGGTTATTATTGAAAAAAATAAAATATTTTTTCACTTTGATACCATTTAAAAAGCTGAATTTGTGGGCGTGGTACATTATGCAGTATATACATATATACATTTTACAACAATTATTTAATTAATTATATGGTTCAAAAGATATGATTTTTGCAACGCTAAATGACAAAAGGCGCTACTGTGCGGCGACGCGAGTTCGGGATTTGAACTCCTGGCAAATATTTTATTTATTTTGTTCTTTTTTTAATGTTTAATTTATTTTAGCTTATCTCCAGTTTGAAATATGGTTATATATATATTTGATATTTCGGTCCGAGCAATAATTTGATAGCTGTACCTAATCAAGTTTTGTAGAGATTTATTGACCAATTATAAAATGAATATTTTTTATATAAATGTTTCTATTGAAGATTGATAAAATTAACATAAAAAAAAACAATTACATTTTTTTACGTCTACCGATCGTTCCTTAGGTGTCGCCTGATTTTCATCAAATTAAAACCGAATTTCTGAAAAATGCCATATCTTAAGCTTCCTTTTCGTTGCCAGCTAAACTTATAATACCCGGCAAGGATATAAATATGTTTTCACTTTATATTATATTCCTGACTAAGAAATTATTTACCTAATATTATTGAGCGGCAAAATTGCAAGCGAGAAAACAGAACACCGTGTGTATAGTGCGGAATTTTATTTGCGACCGAATTTGAAGTTGAAGAAGAGCGAGACAAATATAGATACTTCGAGTTTTCTTTTCTATACCTATACAAGCGTGCATTCTAACAAAGAGAAATATACAGGGTACTCTATTTTCTACACCCTTACTTAATGCAAGCTTGTTTACAAAAACTTATATCAAAGAAAACTAAACATTTTTGTAAACTCTTCATGTTTCGTTTTCGGAAGGTTTTTCGTCAAAATATCTGCTATCATTTCAGTTGTACATTTATATTTTAACAAAACTTGGCCTTCCTTAACAACTTCTCTGACAAAATGATAACGTATATCAATGTGCTTTGTTCTGGAATGATGAACAGGATTCTTGGTTAACGCCTGCGCACTCAGATTGTCTCCATACACGACGATCGGAGTGTCGTTGTCTCCGCAGCCAATCTCCATAATCAGCCTTCGCATGACAATCGCCTCCTTGAATGCCGCCGACAGTGCCATGTACTCCGCCTCGGTACTGCTTAACGCCACGCTTCGCTGCTTTTCCGAACGCCAAGAGATCGGACCACCTGCTAACAGGTAGATGTAGCCAGTATACGATTTCCTGTCAAGTCTATCGCCTGCCCAATCCGCATCCACGTATCCACAGAACGATTGACCACATTGCCGGTAGTGCAGTTTCATGTCAATCGTGGCTGAGAGGTATCGAAAGATGTGCTTTATGCCAGCCATGTGTCCAGCATGCTGGTTTTGGTTCCGTTGTGCCAATTTTGCCACCGAATGCAATATGTCTGGCCTTGTTGTAAGAGTTAGCCACATAAGGTCTCCCACTACCGACTGATAAACCGTAGCATCCACCTTTTGCACTGAGGGCTTGTGCAATCTACTTGGAAACTTGGAAACTGAGATATTCCATGCAAACATCCATTTGGTGAAGATGTAGCTTGAGCACCGCCGCCAGTGCTATAATGAATCGCACACTCTCCAATCGGCATACCAGCGAAAATGTTTCTTGGTAATTTACGCCAAACTGCTGGGAGCATCCTTTTGCTACCAGTCGAGCCTTGAAGCGTTCTATTTGCCCATTTTTATCGCGCTTCACGTTGAACACCCACTTGTATCCAATTGCTCCCTAATTTTTGGATAAATCAGTGATCTGCCAAGTCTGGTTCGCTACCAGAGAATCATATTCTTTTCCCATAACTTCACGCCACTCTTTTGCATGCGTACTATCCATCGCACTATGGTTTTTTTCGCGTTTTTTTTGGCATAAAGTCAATTTTTTTATTCTTATGTATCTTAAAATTTTTTTTATTTTTAATTTTTAAATACCCTAGACAGATAAAAAAATATGTAACTTTAACATATGGAGCAACACTGTTCTGCTGGCCAGCTGTTAAAGTCAGCTGATTATGTAGCAGCTGTTTTGTATGAAATTGGCGCGAAAAATTGTGCGACTTTGATAGTTTGTTGTGGCAAAAGTTTACGAAGAAGTTAAATGAATAAATATGGAAAACGATTGTCCAGGTATATAAAACTAAAGTTAACCAATGTTTCTGTCGTTGTTATGTGTTTTTGTCCAATTGTACCGTCTTTTGTTTACGTGTATTTTTAGAGCGAGCTTAACAAATGTAGCTGTGTTTCGTGGATCAGTACTTTTGCATGGCAAAGAGTTGCAAAAAGTTGTAAATGAGAAACTATTAA
>VNJY01007921.1:0-57077 GCA_008042715.1 Drosophila bocki | reverse complement strand
AACAAAGCAACAGGAGAGAGAGACTGAATGAAGGAAAGAAAGGTTCAGGTTCGTCTTAAGGCCGAAAGCAATGTGACTGCGATTTACTGGTTCAATTAGCTTGGGGAGTATGATGCCTGGATATTTCCTTCTTTTTCTCGTACATTTTTTGTGGGTATTTCTGCCCCATAGCCTCAGGCTGGACCAAGTGGAGCTGGCTGCCTCTCATTGCACATAATTTGCAAAATTTATGCATGCACCGAATGGCGGTCAAGATTACTGGAAATCTTCAAGGCGATTGCTTGTCGCCTGCAGTCCATAACTTTGGGGTTTTATTCCGTCTACCGATGCTACCATAAATTTGTTCATCCAATGGTCACAATTAACTATCGCCGCCACGATCCGTGCCTGGTGTTGTGACATCTCCTAAGTGGACACGAATTTATGGGTTCTTTTTTTCTCTGAATATCGGTGCATTTTAGCCTATAATTTATGCTTTGAGCTTTCCAATTACCCGCTGACGCATTCTCATTTAGATTGTTGAGTGGTGCAGGCCCTAATGTCTTTATTATGAATAAAAGATGAAGGCTAGGAGATTTTTTTATAGGGGAGCAGGAGGAAGAGTCAGGTTTAAATCTGGGGTAAAGTGTAGACCTTCTTTTGTGCTTAATAAAGACATTTTCTACATTATTTATTGAACATTTTTTAGTAAGAAACTTGACCAATAAGAACTTGACTTGGATTCTAAAATTTTGAAAGGTTTTAAAAGGTATTTAGAGTGTCGGTGACTTGAAGTCAGTTCTACAAATTATTTTTATATAATTTTTTCCACAACTCTACCCTTTAATCTCTCTCAAAAAACACGTCTTTCCAATTTTAAAGTCATACCCTAGCCAGAGATCCCTTAAACCTCTTCCTTCTCACCAATTGAAATGTTTAAGCCCCTCAAAAAGGATCTCAAAATTACAAGCAGATGACTAAATTAATCCCTGTGACACCTGGAACAACTGCCATGTCCATCTTCCAACCGAACTTAATTAGTTATGCAAAACAGTTGTGTTGGAACCGGACAGAGACCTGCCTTTACGATTTGTCACACGCAATAAATTATGCAATTTCGGATGCCAAAAAAAGCAAATAAAAGGAAAAACTGGAAGATAAAGATAAAGTCGTTGCGTGCCATTGCTCAATCATCATCATCAGCCGGCAGCAGAGCAGCATCCTCATCCTCTCGAGATGGAAATGGGAATGGTATGATGATGGGAACTTTTATGCTCACTTTTGCATGGTAAATGCTTGCCCACTGTCGCTCACTGTCTCTCTGCCTATATATATAAATAAGTAAAGTTGACTTTTTATGTTGATTATAATGCTGATGAACCTGGAATTATCACATGTTGTTTGATGGACTGCAAACACGCACAATGCTAGCCTCTGTCTCTCTCTATAATAGTGTATATATTTATATTTATATATGGCAACTAAAGTCAACGCAAGTCAAGTCGAGAGGCTGTCTCCGTCTGTCTTTCTGTCTTTCTGTGAGTTGATAATCTGCCTGACACTTTGATGAAATGCCCGCCCGTCTCTTATTTATGCTGGCATTGATAAATCGTCACAAGTGACAAACAACAGAAGTTCTGACCCCCCCTCAGTGCCCGAAAGAGCGTCCCCAAACGATGTTATCAACCTCGGGGGCCTAGCCTCTTTTTCGACTTTCCGGGCCCGCTGTTGTTCAACTTGCTCTACATACTCGGACATTGATTAATTTCATAGTTAATTTGTCAGCATTAATCAGTATTAACTTAAATGGACATCAACACGTCCCTCTGGCTTAGAAGATGCCGTCTCTGCCGTGTCTTTTCTTCTTTCTCCTCAATTGTTTTTTGCCCTTTTCTCTCTTTTTTTTTTTTTGGTTTATTAATTAAATTTTACTTCTGGCCAAGATCAAGTTCTTTTCTTGGGATTATCTGGGGGAATGATGACATGGGGCATGTTCAACTCAATTAATTGGTGGAGATTTGAGTAGATAAACGAGTAATTAGCTGGGGTATACAGAACAGGAAGAGAAAGTACTTTGTAAGCTTATAATTCTCAATTGGTGCGAGTAGTAAATGAGACTTAATTTGTGAGGGAATTACATTTACTAGGCACATAGTTTAAATTTTATTAAAGAAGGTAAAGTCCTTGAAAAGGCTTAACAAACATGCATTACTTTCCCAGCATTAAAGCAAAATCATAGCCATTTGACAACCCTAAAACCAGGCTAGCTTTCGTGTTTCGCCCTTTACATTTCCCTTAATTAATTGTCAAAGATTTTTTCAAGATTGGCAACTAATTAGCCTGTCAGAAAAAACACGTTAAACTTACAAATTTAAACAAGTACTTCTGTTTTTTGTCGGCTCAAAGTACAGTCACAACAAAGGCCCAAAAGCCGGCCCACCACTTGGCAACCCTGCTGCCGGCAGAGTTGCTCCATTTCGCGTGTTTGCGTGCGTGTGTGTGCGTGACTCGTTTGACGCGGCACAAAATGTTTGCCAAAGCCCAACTTACACCCAGGCACACACGCATCCGCAGCAGGAGACGGGCTTAAAGCACGTTTATGGGTTAAACAGAGCAGAGCAAACATTAGCGACGGCGGCAGAGTTTCCCAACTACACTCCGCTGCTAACAACTTCAGGTGTGTGCCCTCGTCCCCCCGCCCTTTAACCCTTTTTTTCGCTTCCTATTTCCCGCCATTTCCTCGCATTTCCCTACCGCTCACCTGGGTAAAAAGCGGATGCGGCGAACTAATGCAACGCGCGGCGAATTCAAGTGCCGAGCGTACATAACGGTAAACATGCTAAGCGGTTTTCCCGCCTGCCTCTCAAAGAGAGTTTTCGCGTAGGAAAAGCGAGGAAAAACAACTACAAGCCCGGCAGAAGGGCAGCAAAGTCAACGGTAAAAGTGTTTGCCCAAAAGCCCAAAAAAAAAAAGAAAGGAAAAACGAAAAAGAAAACGAAGCAAACGAAGACGAAGTGGAAAAAGACCAAGACCAAGACAAGGAGGCAAGCAGGATACTAATGCAAACACTCTTAAAGCACTGAGAAAAACTAGTAGTAGTAGAAAATACTTAGAAGTAGAAGAAAACAAATATATATAAAATTATATAAAAGATTAAAAAATTGAAATTATAATGTGTTACATTTTATGGGTATTTTTAAAATACCTCCAAAATGCACGAGTCTAACGTTTAAAAATTAGACTTAACCGGTGGTTAAAATAATAACTGCACCTTTATGAAAAAAAGGTTGAAACTTATTTTTAAACATATTCTTGAATGAACAAAACACTTGAGGACGTGGTTTCAAACTCCAAAAAAAATATAATTTCTTAAAGATTTTAAAGTTAAGATTAAAATAAACCCTAGGATAGTTTGCATTAAATACCCATACAAATTTGATTTTCCTCAGTATATAAAGTTTGAGGCTCGTTTATAGCATCTCGTGTCTACCCAATTGTGGTTAACAAAACTGTCCCAACTCACTTGCTGTTTGGCCTGCTATGCTTTTCAGCTTTTCAGCGCCTTTTCCCCCGATTTTCCCCTCCATATATCTCAGCTTCAGCCTCTTCTTTTGCTTATGTCGCCCTGTCCAATTGACGGCTACTTGACATTTGGCGCTGCTCCCTGGGCTTTTGTTTCCCTTTACGGTTTTCTGCTGTTTGCACAACTCGAGAGACGACGAGGGGGGTTTCGGCCAAATGGAGTAGAGTAAACACTTCCTACTGAAAGTCTATGTACCCCACCGCCGTCGTTGCCGCTTCCTGCAGCCTGCAAAAATATTATTTTAGCGTGTGAAAAGTGTAAAGTGCTATAATGTCTGAAAAATATATATAACAGTTGCCCCCAGAGCCATATAGTAGTAGAGGGACTTGGACGTTCAACGACCGCAGCCACGCCCACTCTTCAACATTTCCCACCCACCCACCGGAGTGACGAGTTGACTTGACTTGTTAGCGAGTGAGCGAGTGAGTGAGTGAGTGGTGGAAATGTGTGAGTGAAAATGTTATTCCTCATTTTGTTTGATTTAAGCTGATCAAGTGTTGCACTTGCTTTTATGTCCAGCCTTTCTACATTTTCCTCATCTTAGTCTTCTATTGTTTACACTCGACTTGGCTAAGTGCAGGCAGCCAAGGGAGAGGGGATCAACTAGAACATAAAAACGGAAAATAATATTGAAAAGGTTTGTAAAGAGGGTCCTGTCGAAGATATTAAAAGAATAGCTTGAAACTTCTATCCCATACATACTCCCTTCCCATATATATTAAATCTCATTTTGTGTAAAAACATATTAATTACCACCAGCCATAATCCAGATAATTCCTCCCACAGCGTGTGAATTCCCTTGTTTTTTAGGGCCCAGTTTGTGTAGGTTTTAACGATCAATTTCCGTTGCAGAACAAGCCAATAAAAAACAAGAGAAACCGTATAGGAAATTGGAGAATCGTGCATGGAGCTGCAGTCAAATGAAACCACTAAATATGGAACATTAAAAACCATAAATATTAAAACATAAAAATAGCCATAAAACCAGAACAGCAACAACTGCAGCAGCAGCGGCAGCAGCAGCAGGGCGACCGCAGAAAAATGCATATTAAAATTACAATGAAAAACCGTTTTAAGGGGGAAAATTAATTTCCAACAAGCAGCGGGGGAAAAACAGCTGGAAATCAATGAAAATCCTAAACAAAGCAGCTTCCCTACATAAAAAAAAGGAAACAAGAAAATGCCACCCAACGTCACACACACGCACAATTAGTTGGAAAATTCGGGGGAATGGAACGGAACACCGAAAAGGTGTTTGGGAAAAATCAATTTCCAATGGTTTATCGAAAATGCATTTCCATTTACAAGAACTTTTTCACTCCCTCCTGTCCGCGGCAGTGTATTAAAATCAATGAATAAATAAACAAAAAGCCAGGGCATCTCTGGTGTCTACCTCTCCCCACTTTCCTTATCCCGCGGAGTCTTTTGTCTCTGGTAATATGGTGGAAACTCTCCAGCGGGGGATCCTCTGGCCCCCGGATTGATTTATATTTGTTTTCTGGGCCGCGCCGCATTGTGTGAACGGGGCGACAGCTATAAAAGCTTTGGCGGCACACGTCTCTAGCTGGGCGTATTTTTTGTCCGCCCGTCCGCCAACCTCTTGTCTGGTTTTCTATGGGACTGAACAGTTTTTCCCTCTTTACTACCAGATATCTGCATCTTTTTGTGGGGTTTTTGGGGAGTTTTTGCCCGATTTTTCTGGGTTTTATGGTCTTAAATTGGGTCTTGTCCGTTAATTTTTACAAGGTTTTCCTTTACTTTTTTTTTGTTTTGTCTCTTAAGATCAGTTAGTTATCAGTTTTAGATTATTTTTCCAAGCAAACCACTTTCCCTTTGGCCAAAGCCACCGAACTATTTGATTGCTTAATTAGCAAACATTTTTCGGGGTCGCCATAAATGAGGACAATTGAAAATGTCAACAGTTGTCCCTTTCGGTTTGTGCATAATTACAAACTCCCTTCCAGCGACAATGCGATACAAATGTTAATGCCCGGGGTCAGCTGAGTGGGTTTTCCCTACAAAACACAAACGGATCGTACAATATGAGGGCCATGTCTCTATGCGTCATGTTTGTCACTCTATAAATGTGTTAATTAGTCACAGCCCGCAAAAACTGCATCGGCACCCCCTTGGCAAATGTCAAAAATCGAAATTATGAAATGAAATGACATTTCCCCCCCTCGAACCGACTTCAATGTTTTAATTAAGTTGGGGATTGTATACAGATGTATTTAATGTATGTTTTTGGGCAGCAAATTGCAATGGGAAATTCTATATTTATTTCCGGATTTTATGAAAAGATTCTTTTTGTTGATAATAAATATTTAATTGATTTCGAATTTCGTCATATGACATTAATCAAAGACTTTGATTGATGGTTTGTTATGAAGGCTAGGGGTACATATTGTATTTACAAAACGAAAGTGTAGGCTTGGGAACTATCAATCAGTTGGTAATTAATATTTATAGAGATTTTGTTATTTAACTTACAAGTTCTTGGGTAGATATTTTTCTAAATGTCCCAGAGACTCACCTAAAAGAAAAAATTAAATAAATTAGTTGAGAATTTCATAAATATGTATATTTTAAATTAGTTGAACATTGCTTATGAAATATATTTTAAAAGTAGAACACCCCTCAAAAAATAATTAATCATAGTCCCATTTTCTCCCTCCACAGTTTTCCCTTTCCTAAAAAAAATCTAAAAAACTTCAAAAAGCCAAAACAAACAAATAATTAATAACTTAAAAGTTGGAAGGCCAAAAAATGAGCAGACAAAATTCCGCCGTCACGCCCCTTTAAGTATGAACAATTTCGAAATTCTAGCCACCCACAGAAACCTCACCCACCTCCTCCTCTTTCGCTAAGAGCACTTGTCATTGAAAACATTTGTAAAAATTCCCAGGAGTCTTAAAAAAAAAAGCGGGGATATAGCAAAAGATGAGCCGCTAGAAGGAGATGCATATTTATCCAGAAGATATAGAATGTCTGGGACAAGAAGCAGAGCGGTCAGCAGGGGGCATCCCTCATCTTCGTACTCATTCATGCATAAACAAATAAAAACCCATTAAGGAAAGCCAACAACAACTACCGCATTGATGTGTGCTGTGATTAACCGGGGGGCGGGGGAGAAAGGGAGTCTGGAGAGAGAGAGCGGGAGAGTGATGGAGTGCAAGAAAGTAGCGGCAAGCAATTAACAACTACAACGACAAACAAAAGGAGTGGGGGAGAGAGAGAGCGAATGCTACTGCTAAAGCAGAGAGAGAAATTAATGGGATAGTTATGGTAAAAAAATGTAAAATAATGTAATGTATATATTTTAAGATATATATTTTATTAATAAGATTTAATAATTGCTTGTGAAAATATAGAAAAAATAGTAACATACTAGTTTCATTAATTATATTTCATATATATATTTTAAATTTAGAAGTTTATATATTTTAATAGTCAGTTTGAACTTTATTTTGCATTGATTTATGTTTTAGAATTTTCAATAAATACTTGTTGCAAGACAATTTTTCCCAGTGCACCAATGTGTGCGGGCATTCAAAAAGCAATAACAACAGATACAGAGATAAGAACAGCAGGCCTAAAGGGAACACCCGACTGTGTGCAAGAGTAAGAAGATAAATATATAGGGGAGAAGTGCATTTAGATAAGCAAAGCAAAAACTCAGCTGGGAACCAACCAAAAATAAACAAATAAAAACAAGAAAAACCACTGAAGTTTGGATACCCTTGGATTATGACATCGGATAAGAAGGAAATCGATCGTAACTAAGCCAAAAATTAACTAATTTAAATTCGGAGAGCTGTTTTGTGTTCGTTTTGTTAAGATTAACAAATCTGCATATCAAACCAAAGAATTTTAGAAAATTAAATTTTTTATTTAATTTTTGACAATTTTAACGATGTAACCCCTTAAAAATGTTAGAAAAAAATTTGTAAATTTTTTTTCCTACCGTACATGTCTAGATCGACTCTAATGCTGATGCAGATCAAGAAGAAGCGGCTCATCCAAAAATAGCCTCAAATCTCCAACCCCTTCCCTTTTCTCTGAATGCAAAGTGCAGAGATAATAATTCGTGTGAAATCTTTTCTTTATTTACTTGCACAACACCAGAAGAAGAAGTGGTAATGTAGGGGAAAAGTGCAAATAACAAATAAAAGTTTAATGAGTGAGGCTCATTAATGAATACTCTTTTCTTTGGAGAATGAAAAAGACCACAAGACAGACAATTATTTATGCTACATTAATTTCCCATACGTATTTTAACTGTTTAATAACTTTAAAAATATTTTTTATCGCCTTCAATTTTTTTAATTTAGAAATACTCTTCTCCTTTCCCTTGAAAATTGCCTCCAAGAATTTAATTAAAATGAATTGAAGAAGAGCCTGACTGCTACTCCAGAAGAAATCAAAGTTGCGGGCTGACTACAATGGGCAAAATAAATGAAAATGGCAAGCAAAAAGTGCCGAGCGGTCTGAGGGTCTATGTCAAGGCGAATGCGCAAAACAAAAAAAGCAGACAGACTTCATCAAAGAATTTGAAGTGGGAAATACTTGGGAATGGGTAGAAAATACTCATATGTGGGCAGATATGTTCTTGTCAAGCTGATGGATCAGGGGCGCGGTTCAAAGGCGCAGAGAGTGGGTCCAGGTCTGAGTGCTCGGGGATCCCCTTTTGTGGAATCCGTTACTAATCACACGACTTACATTTGTTTGCCCGCTTCCGTCCGACTCCCTCCTACAATTTCCTTTCCTCCGGTTCAGGGTTGATGCATTCGCAGAATCTCAGCCTGTCACATGCTCGTAAAATCAACAAAATGCAGGCGACTGTTGTGACACTTGCCATGACAACCAGCCCGAACAGCGGCAACAACACTCGGCTGTTGCAGTTAGCAAAATGTTTAATGAGTGACAGAGAGACAGACATGCACTGAGAGAAATTTGGGGGCAAAGAATAAATAATTTTCTTTTAATATTAAAATATATACTTTAAAGTCTAAGGTTGTTTTCATCATATTCTCATTTAACTTTAGAATTTCCAACTTTTCAGCTTAAATGTTTTAGTTCATCAGTATTGATAACTAATGAAGGACCTGCTAAAACACCTACTAGGAAATATTTCCAGTGCATTAATAGAAAAGGACAAAGCGTAGAAATTTGCATCTGCGGTAGGTTTCGGCTTAAGAACTGACTGGCCAAAAAGGGGAGGTAATGGTAGAGGAGGCCTTGATCCACCCCTGGAGGGCGAGGACAGTAGCGGAGTGGTGGCTGCTTTGGAGGGGGGATGGGGACCAAGCCCAGGCCCACCCACTAGAAAATGCGTCGCTAGCTTTCTGCATTCTGTGTCAGCTGTCAAAGCCCAAAAACTGAAGTTGCCTTTTGTAATTTTTGTTTTTTTTTTTTTTTTTTATATATGCATGGACATGGCTGGAGGGGGTGTGATAAGAGGGTGTGGGGGCGTGATGCTGCCGTCGGGCAAAGTGTCCATTATGTTGATTTGAAAAATAAAAGCAACGGATGCGATGGCTCACACAAAGATGAAGGGCGGACACGCCAAGAGAGACGGGGTGTTTCTAGGGGGGATTTCCTAGGGTTTGTGGGGAACGGGACGCTTAGTGGACGTGGACTGATGGCTGGTGTTTTGAAATTTAGTTGATTGAAAGACAGTTATGTATGTGCTTGGTGACACTTTTTGTAGAGAGATTGGCCAAGGAGTTTGCTAAAAGCTAAGAATGAAAAATATCCAACAAAAAGAAAGACATGTTTGCCTTCTAAAATATCATAAAATGTTAAGGCTGATTTCTACTAAATTAAATTATTTAAAATATAATTCAACAACAAAAATCCTTCTAAAAAATATTTAAAATATTCTTACGTTGCCCTGGAAATCATTTCCAATCTGACACCAAAAATAAATACTTTAAGAACCTAATAGCATCTCCACACAATTGCTTTTTGTGTCCAAAAATGTCCAAGCAAAAACTCCACGAAATTCCAAAGCAGACTGCCAAATCACTCCTCGACCGCCAGGAGCGTTTGAATCTGGACCAGATTATTGGCAGACTGAAAGCATCACCGTCCCTGGACAACTGCTCGTCGGTGTCCGTTCGGGACATCGAAAATGTGTGTGCCCAGGCGCGGGTGGTGCTTCTGAGTCAGCCGACGCTCCTGGAAATCCTGCCGCCCATCAACCTGCTGGGCGACATCCACGGACAGTACGAGGATCTGCTGTGTTACTTCAAGCTGAATGGCTATCCGCCAGACACGAACTACTTGCTCCTGGGGGACTACGTGGACCGGGGCAAGCACTCAATTGAGACCCTGACTCTCCTGTTGGCCCTGAAGGTCAGGCATCCGAATAATATCTTTCTGCTGCGCGGCAATCACGAATGCTCCAGCCTGAATCACTTCTATGGCTTCTACGACGAGTGCAAGCGGCGCTTTACGATCAAGCTGTGGCGCACCTTTGTCGACTGCTACAACTGCCTGCCTCTGGCGGCGACCATCGAGAACAATATCTTCTGTTGCCACGGCGGCCTGAGCCCCACTCTGTTTAGCCTCGACCAGATCCGGAAGATCGAGCGACCCCTGGAGATACCCGAGTCCGGTTTGGTGTGCGACATCCTCTGGGCCGATCCCGACAAGCGGACGATTGGCTGGGGGCCCAACGCGCGGGGCGTGAGCTACACCTTCGGCTCGGACGTGGTCAGTACCTTCCTGCACCGCTTCGGGTTTAGCCTCATCTGTCGGGGTCATCAGTGCGTCGAGGATGGCTACGAGTTCTTTTCGAAAAGAGGCCTAATAACCATCTTTTCGGCGCCCAACTATTGCGGGGAGTTTGAAAATTCAGGGGCCATGATGAAAGTCGACAAGGATTTGCTCTGCACTTTTCAAGTTCTGAGGCGGGGTACTTGCAGGACTTCAAAAGGGTTCAGGACAGCTTAATTTTTTTAATAAAAGTATAGTTTATGTTTCTGTTTTGTTACGAAAAAACTCTTTTTTAAAATTCTCTATCAAAAAAGCAATGCATAATTAATAATTAATTCATTAAGCAACCAAATTAAGTCGTATAAATAGTGGCATTGCCATTATATAATTAACTGGCACAATTACCAAACAATTAATCGGGAAAAAAAACCGCACTGCAATCTCATCAACAATGGCAATCTAGAATAAAAAGCCTTTGCTTTTTCGTACCGCAAAAAGTAATATATATTAATTTGATAAATTACAATCATTAATTTCCATCTAGTAAAGTCATAAAGGCAATTAAATTATGGCCAAGTTGGCAAAGAAAATTTGTACAAATGTTAATGACTGTCACTGGGCGCTCTCAACAAAAGTGAAAAGCAGCTAAAATAATTACTAAAATGCATTACGACACGCAAACGCACACAACAGCACATAGATGTTAATGCAAATTGGCGGGGAAAAAAAAGAAATGCATATAGTATATATCTCTATGAAAGAGAAAAAGAAGTGAAATTAAATGACACTGCAATTTGCAAAGGGAATAAATTAATGGCAATCCATTTCGGTAAATTGGAATGATGCCGAGTGGCCATTAATGGAAATTTATAGGGTAATGAAAGGGCAACCAAGGGGCGGGGATTATGCGACACATAGATAAGGTTACGGACCTTGAAACTTAATTTAATAAGAGGAAAAGTAGTATTACAAAAAATGAAGTAGAAATAGAAAATACGAGGGACACTGAATATAAATTTAAAAATATTTCTATAAAATAAAACATTTTCTAAACCCCAAAATTCCCCATTTCATTGCATAAACTTAATCTAATCCTTTCTTTTCAAGACTAAATTGAATTTCCTGCTCCTGATGATGACTCAGACAGGTCTTCAAAACACGGCAAGGACACCAAGGCTCCACAAGGAGATGCACAGACTTTGGTTGTTGTTGACTAATGACAACACAAGCATATCAGTGTCGCAACAGCCAAGGAAAACAAAAGCCACATGTGTGTGAGTCAGGGGGTGGAAGCAGCATTAACCCCACAATGCAGCAGCATGTCCGAAGAAAAAGTCGAGATGCAAAGATACAGATGCGAAGACAGGGACAGGCGTAAGCCGAAATATCCACAAAACTAATCCCAGCCAGAGAGGGAGACTACGACGACGAGATGACGACCTCTCTCTTGGACGGAGACAGAGACAGAAGGCAGCTGCCAGGATTTACATATTAAGCCATTTTTAATTTACGACTTGCCAAAAAGAGCTGCCAGCAGGACGAAAGACTTTCACCCATTTTCCCCGATGCCGTCGCTCGCCTGACTAAACAGCAGATAACAAAGGCAGAAGAGAGAAAGCTGATAGAGAACGGAGTACGGCGAACACAGATGGATGATAAAGGAGCCAAAGGGATAACGACGACCATGAACGGGACCCAGTATCCTTACGCAAAAGCCACATAACGGCCATGGAGCACCATCCACCCACCCATCACACCCACTGGCAGCGAGCGAGTGAGCAACAATGACAGTAATAAAATAAAAGTAAATCCATGCTTTGGTTTTTTTTCTCGCCTCCTTTGGCTCCTTTTGCTCCTTTCCTTTGCCAGCCGGCATCTGTCAAAGTTTGACATTGACGTACAAGTCCCGGAAGCTGGGAATCGAGACGCAACTTGCTTAGAGGTTTAGAGATGTTTTCCATGTCGGCGAAGGAAAGAGTAGTGCCCTCCTTTTAAAAGGAAAATTTGATGTGAGGTGAGAGAGAGTAGAGCTGAATAATAGAAAGTACCTTGGATCTCCTAGGTTGAGGATTATAAAATAAGAAGTATCCTTATATGTCCTTGATTTCTTTGTAAAAACAACAAGATAAATCTTAAATATTGTATCAGGAGTTTCTCTCAATTAGTTACTATATTTTACTTGTAGTTTCAGTGCTGGCAAATAAGTAACATTTTCATTTCAAAATTCCTTATAAAAGCTATCATTCTTAATACCCCAAAAAAATATATAAAACTCTGATTGGACCTCTAATCCCCATTTTCTAAGGGTCTCTTTTTCCCTCAAGAAAATAATCCCAACAGGAAAAGGCAATAATAAACATGGCAAGGGATATTTTCCCCTTAGGGCTATTCCATTTTCATAGACCTCCCAGCCTATCTGCTGCAACTCTCCTTAGCTCAGACTTGGGCTTGACTTTTCAGCAACTTTTCCAGTTTACGGGTAGTGACAACAGGTGCAGATGGCCAAAGAAAAAAAGGGGAAGAACCATCAATCACATGGAGCTTCTAGAAGCCAAAACCAACTAAACCATATGCCAAGCGGCGGTTACAGTAGACCCACCCTTTCTCCTCTAATCCCTCCTCTTCTGGGGCGTCAAATGTGACGCTTGCAAAAAAAAAAAAGAGAAAGAAAAGAAAGGAAAGGAACTTCAACCTCCCACCCCAAAATCCCAAAAAAAAAGAAAGCCTCTAACAAGCGGAAGGAAATGTTGGGCTGCCTGATGCCTGCTGATGATGATGATGATGACAATGTTCTTGGCTCTTTGGTTCTTTAAAGTTTTCGCAGGAGGAAAACCAGTGAAAAGTCAATGTCTGTTGCGGTTTTGTCACTCAAAACACACACCCAGAAAACCGCTTTGTTTGCCCTGCGTAGAAAGTGAAAGGAAAAAGGAAATCCCTATCCCGCTATTCAGTATCATCCTCCCTCTCTTTCATTGTATCTTTGGGTGTGAAAAGATTTTCAGTTGATTTGGCTCTGCTCAATGAACGAATTTTCCTTCATTTTTGAACGCTTGGCTTTATAAAGTTTACTTACTCGAATCACATTTTACTGGCTTGTTATCCCTCGGAAAGTTCACTCACCTGCAAAAAAAAAGGGAAACAAGATAACGAGTTTAGTAGGGAACGAGGGAGAAAATATTTATGTTTGCTAATTAAAAGATTACAAAGGCGATGTTGTTACCCTTTTCAGATTCGCCAACTAGCCAACTGGCATTTTAATTAAGACCCACAACAAAATCAACCGCAATCGAGCCCCCAAAAGGGGCGAAAAAAAAACGAACTCAAAGTAGCAACTCTATTAAAAATATGCCCCGGCGAATGATTTATAACATTTCTGGTTTCCGTTTCGGTGAGAAGGCACAAAAAATAAAATGTGGGAAATTATAATGGTAGGACATGGCATTAGCTTGGTCACCTTTTGGGTGCCTCTCTTCTCCTTTTTTGAAGGAATAAAAAACATTTTTTGACAGGATAAGCGGGCGCCTTTGGCAGGCCGTGAAAAATGATGACTTGCCAATTGGCTTTGGTCGCTTTTTTTGGGGTTAAAGGAGGGATATGATCGGAAAAAAGGTTAGCCAGATGATGATGATTTGTCTAATATTGATAAAACATCGAAGGGCATAGGGGGAAAAATAGTAGGAAAATATACAGGTAAGGGGAAGTTCTCTTAGAGTAATTGGTTTTTTTTAAATTTAAGTTAAGCTAATAAAAACTCAAAGAAAAATTTGTAAGCTCACTGAACAAACATTTAATCAAGTTCACCACTTCAAATTACTTTCAATTAATTTTCTCACAAAAGAAAACCTTAATTCAGTTATCAAAATATAAGAAAAATTGAAGCTCAAGCCACTTTCACCATCAAGATAACCCCATAAAAGTAAAAAAAGCATGATTAATCAGCAAAAAATAAAAATGTTCAAGGAAAATGTGGAAAACCACAGAAAAAATAAGATATTGTAACGAGCGAAAGAACAAACAAAGTTGCAGTTATGGCTCAATAAGCCAACAAAGCCGAGGGAACCTCAGGCCCCCGCCATCATCAGCCAGTCGATGATAAAGCATTTTTCCTCCTTTTTCTGACGCTCTTTTTCCTTTATTTTTCAACGAAAAGCCGCAGCCACCAACAATGGACTTGCATGATGAGCAACGAATAAAAAAAAAATTACTAACCACAATGAAAATTGAAAAACATTTATTAGAAGAGCAAAAAGTGCACTTCAAGAAAACTGGGTTCTGAAGGAGAATTAAATTAATATTCTATTTATTTAAAATAAAACTGTGGGGACTTCAAATCAAAGAAATTAAGATGAAAAGGTATATTACAAGAAATTTCCTAGGTTTAACTGATCCTTAAATATTATGTTGCATACTTTTCGACGCCTTTTAAAATGTTTAGAAATCTTAGAACTATCAACAAAAATTCTTAGATTGTATTAAAATATTTAAAAGTTAATTGACTTATCAATTATTATTAAAAGAATTTTATTTTATACTTTAAGATACATTTTCTGTAGATTTCAAATAAGTAAAACTCCTATTACTCCAAATTGTTTTCTTGTAAAACAAATATTTATTAAATTAAATTCAACTTATATTATCTTAAAAATGATCTACTTTCTTCAAGTGTAGGACACATAACGACAGGCTGAGGTGCACACGCACATGCTAATGAAAATGAGGAGTCTGGGCCGCAAGTCTGAGGGTTAAGGCTCTTGGCGAGGGGTTAAGGATGGCCGCGGGGGTTAAGCAAAGGCAGCTACTGTGTCGCCATCAGTGCGAGGCCTTTATTTATGAGGGTTAATAATCGAACGCGATTGCCTGGACAAGATATACTTCCCGGGGACTATTGCCAATCCCTCTCCATGCATGTCTCTTTCTCTGTGTGCGTTATCTTGACTCAGCAGAAATCATTCTGTCTCTCTCTCTGCGTTGCCACTTTATGCGGGCGCATCATCATGCAACTCGTGCCCCCTCTCTTTCTTCTGGGTATAGCCATCTCTATCGCTGAGAGATTTTTTTGTATTATTCTTTGCGCAAAATGATTGAAATAATTTATTGATTATTAAAATATTCACCCGAAACTCATCTATTTTCGGTTAGATATATATTTCTTCGAGTGAGAGTGGGTGTCAAATTAATGAATTATAGGAAGATAATCAATCATGAATGCGCTTTTGTGTTGCCACGAATAAAAAGGAAGATCACCCACGATGTGTTTGAGTTTCTTTTTTATTTTTTGTTAAAAGATTTATGTGCGAAAAATGTTGAAAGAGATACAGGTTAAGGGAAGCTCAAAAGGTGGGTTTATTATAATGATAATGGCTTTTTAAAGGAGGGTTTTGGAATGCCAAAAAAGGGTGGGGTATGTCTTGAAATGATTTATAAGCTTTAAGTGGGGCATTTTTAATTGTTTAAAATATATTAAATTAAATTTATAAAAGCATAAAACATAAAAGTAACTTAAACTGAAAGAAGTATCTGAGGAGATGGAAAACAATCTTATTGCTAGAGCTTTTATTAAATCCCTTAAAATATTTTATAATATTATTATTTACTGGAATTTTTATCAAAAATTCCCTCATATCAATTTGTGTCATTAGTCATTCACTTGGCTAATTTTTCTTTGACAACTTTCAAGTTCCAGCTGCTGGCAAAGAAAGAAATTAAATCCGGAAAAGCCAACGGCAGCTGCTGTTCAATTACAAAAGAATTAACCGCCGCCAGACTTTGGCATTGGCTTTATTCCCCCTCAAGCTTTTGTCAATTGCAATAAAAATAATCAACATGCATTTGCCTTTTCCCTGGCTTTGGTTTTTTGTCTGGAAATTTTCAGGCAGAGTTGGGAGTTGGAGTTGAAGTTGAAGTTGCTGTTAAAGTTGCAGTTTGCAATTTACGACCCGCATGGCCGAGGCAAGAAACTGCAACTGCATTTCGTTTGCCATTAACATAATAATGCTGCGGCTCCGTTTATTTGCATTGCACAATTTGAGGCCAAAGTAAATAATCAACTCGCACTAATCTGCAGCCAAACTGCATTTAGCAAAATGTATTTCCAGACGTCCCTCCTGCCTCTGTCTGAGCCATTTGGTCAGTTCATTTTGCGGTCGAGGCAAAAACGAGAAAAAATACTGGAGAAAAAGGCAGCTGAAAAAGATATAAAACGAGGAAATAACCGAGGAGAGAATGGGCAGAGACCGGGCTTTATCATAATTTAACGCAGTTTTCTATTTGGTTTCGGTTTCGAGTTTGGTTTCAGCCTCGGTCTCCACTTAGTCTTCAGTAGCCAAACACCGAAGGAGAGATCCTGAGACACCCCAGACCTCTCAGGAGACGTGAGTGGTATGCAAATTGTGTAATCTTAGTGGGCAGATGGATTCGAATGGGCCAAATGCTCTCGGTTTCTGATTACTCAGAAATTATATCGTAAAAAGGAGTAGTTAACTTTGATGAAAGGTTTTCAGTTGGTATTTCTTGGATCGATAAGGAAGCATTTCAGATAAAGGATATATATCATGCTGATTGATAGGGGATTGGTAATGGCTCTTTATAGAAGGGCTTTTTGATTTATGGAGAGTTAAAGGTGTAAAGGAAGTAGTCATTTTTAATGTGGTATGAAAAATAAAGTAAAGAATAAATAGGATAAATTGAAAAGGGAAATGCTAATCGGAGAATTTATAGAGTTATTAAAGTATAATCAAGAAACTGTAGAAGGGAATGTAATTCTTCTAGAAAATGTATCTCTTTTCATATGAAAAATTTATTATAATTTACAAGGAGTAGTTACTAAGCAAACTTGTCAATTTTCTCAATTTTATAAAGCTCTTTTCTGATTCTTTTCTATCTCCACCATCTACTCGTACATTTACTTGTTTATTACCTCATCTTTATCCACCTTCATCTACCTTTACCTGGCCAATAATTCCACCTACCTTGAAAGCTAATACCAACTCCCATGTTTATTCCCATCCACGCATATTGACATCAAAAATTCAAAACTTAAATGCCTCAGAAAATCTCATCTGTATAATCTTTAGGACCATAACTCAATCACTCAAAACAGGTGTGCATGTGTGTGTGTTGCAGGGAAAATGTCAGCAACCTTGCCAGGGCCCAGCACTTATGGTTTATCAGATATTTTTTGGGGGAATCTGAAACCCAATACAATGCTCCATCCAACTCAATTATGCAAATTACAGAGACTGAAAACAAATTTGTTTGCCTGTCGTCATCTTTTCTTTGGGGCCCCCGATGTTTAATGATTTCATATTGGTCAACTCTGGCCATAACTCCGAGTGGTGGTGTGCTGGACCACATGTCATGCGATGCTTTATCTACAAGATATAAATTAGTCAGGCGACAGGTGTAGGCATCTGTGAGATTGTTGGGCAACAACAGGGAAGGAAAACTGACGGCGTCTCACAGCATTTTCCCAGCACGAGTAGAATGCGATGAAATTTGTTTAGCTTTTAATGACCAGAACAGACAGACGACGACGACGACGATGATGGTGATGATGGTGATCTGCCTTGTGTGCTTTCCCGATAAGTCACGTCTCTGTCACACAGATTGTGGGCTGCAGATACATTAATGCATCTCTCAGATCCTCTGCGTTGCCTGGGCCAATTAAATGGCAACTTTAACTTATTTAAAACTATTATCCGGAACGCAGTCGAACTCAAAGCGAAACCGCACGGCACCGCACCGAACATGCCCATAATCAGTTCAAAACAAATCAACTTTCCCAAATAAACGAGCGGCAAACGAAACCGCCAAAACCGACGGTTCGCAACCACCGAAATCCAACCACTTGACTAGGCAAAATGTGCACCACAAATGCAGCTGAAAAGCGAGGAAAATCCGGGTGGAGACTGGCCACGGGGAGGAGGCGTTGCAAGTGTGTAATGTGGTGGAATTATTCACATCACAAACGGACTTCTCTCATTCAAATAGTTTTTTAGTTTTTTACTTTTCGAACTGGGTGCGGCTCGGTCTAATGGCCGGCGGCCAAGCAGATAGTTGCAAGTGAGATAACAAATAAAATGCAAACAACTGAAAATAATACAAATTGAGGGAATAAAAAACTGAAACTTTGCTCATTTTTAACATTAGGATTAAAGGCAAGGCCAGGCATGAACACAAGGCGATCGAGTTACTCTTGAGGAGCGAAATGTAAAAATAAACTGTGGATAGAGGATGTGGGAAAATAATACGAAATAATAATAAAAAGTGGGTATAACTTTGATATACATGTTGCTTTACATTTAGTAAACATGAAAGCCTTTAAAAATTTGTAGAATATAAATAAAACTTGATAGAAAATCAATTAATGAATGTCGTCAAAAAATATATTTAAAACCAAGATAGTTTTCTTTCTAATAGAATGTTTAATAAAATAATAAATCTAAACTGAAACCCTTTATCCTTTGTTTTTAGCCCCTGTTACATGTTTATTTTCACCCCACAACCTACCAAAAAGGCAGCTGTTTATTCAGAATTTCCGGGAATTAGACCTTAACACCTCTGTGACACAATTTAACCCAACTCCGTGACACTTTCGGGGGAACCGAAAAACGGAAGTGCAATGCGCGGGGCAAAGTACTTACTCAACGCGACTTGTCTCGACTTACTAATGCAGTTCACATCTCATTCACACTCTTTATTCTTCTCGGAGTGAGTCGGGTTTCTATATAGTGTATATATATCCCATATAAGTTGTGTCAGCTGTGCGGAGATCCAGCACACTTAGACAAACATTGCACCAGAACCGAGCTAAATATATAGACAAGAGATAAAGAGGGTCCCTTTCTCTGTCACTCAGATGTGCGTAGGTGCACCTCCAATCCCCTATCCTCATCTCCATTTCCATCTCATCCCCAGGCTAATCTCTAAGTGGAAATCTGTTGAAAATATTAAAAAGCAATTTCAATTCCTTCGGCATACATGTGCATATATTTTTTCTTGTTTTTTAATTACCCCCGGAGCCTCCTTTCCACTCGAGTGTCCACTTGAGGTGAATTCCTCGCTCAGCGAGAGAGCTGTTTTCCTAATTTATATATTTTTCCTGTCTAAATATTTGTTGAGAATGTTTCTTACACAATTTGTAAAAACATCCACACACACTGACTAACATCCTCTAATTACTCTTCACTCACTTGAACTAGATTTTAACCCACATCTCCTGCGAGAAACTGAAAGCCATGTTCTTAGCCGGGCTTAAGTTTTGTCAGGTGCCAGGCTTGGGGTTAAGGTGAGAACAGGACCTTGTCTTGGAAACGGAATAGGTAAACGGAATAGGAAATGGGAAGGGAGTTTAGCACAGTTTAACAATGTTTAAACATGAAGGGAAAGTGAAGAGTTTAAGGTTAAAATAATATACAAAATAAGAAACCTTTACAGAAGGGTAAAAATTATTACAAGGATATCTATACGGATAATAAAAAGTATACATTTGAAATACTATTAAACAGAAATTATTAAAGAAAACATTTACCAAGAATATTCTGAGAAGTACTTCAAGAAAACCTTTTAAAAATGAATAAAACCAACACTAAACACCTCATTTAATTTTAGTTTATGTTCTAGCCCCTCCTTTGATCTCACTAATTTTATTTTTTTAATTTTACAAACACTATCCCAAAAAGTGTGTTTTGTCTGCATCCATCATTATTCCACTAGACTCCCTTACTCTTTTGTTTAAACAAATGCCTTTGGTGGCCACTTCAAACTGTTTCAATAATGTCCGATTTGAGATCCACTTTAAATAGACACACGTACGCACCGAAAGGCAAACAAAAAACTGAAAAAAAAGCCTGGCAACTATGGAAATTACTGTTAACAACTGCAACACAATAACAACAACATGGCCAGCAGACACAACAGACTTGTGACGCGTCAATATTTGTACATGCATTGCATTTTCACGCCGCATAATTAGATATCGGAAAATAGGCAAAGAAGAAGCGTTTACACACAGCTGCCGCCCTTTATTTAATTTAAATTCCGGCCAGCAAATGCAATGCCAACGCATTCACATTAATTAGATGCCAACCGCAGTTAACTGAAAAGTACCTTTGTCCATTTATGCTAATTCACACTAAGAGGGTTGGGTTGGCTTCCTTTTTTTTTGGAAAAGAATAGAACGCTGACCAAAAAATGCAGTTTTGACCCATTTGAAATTGACCATAATGTTAAGGAAGTTGGGGGAAGTATAAAACAGGAAGTTCCCCTACCTAAATACTGACAATCTATTGACACTTTCAATAACTCTTGTGGAATTTGCATTATGTTTTGGTTAAAGGTAATTAATTATCACTTCTATATTTTGGATTGGGTATTTAAAAGTAAATTGAAGTCTATATTTGTATGAAATTAAAATTATAAAAAAAATGATGAAAGGAAATTACAATTATTTAGTTATTTATTTAATAACTATTTCTTTTGATAACAAAAATCATTGTATAATTCTACTATGACAAAAATAAGGAGAAACTTGAGAGAAAAATAAATTCTTTTTTATAATAATATACATATTATACACTTTAAAAAAAAAGGAAAATTTAAATAAGAATCCACAGATAACCCTTTATTGCACTCACTTTCCAAGTATTCCTTTTGGTTATCAAAAGAAATATTTATTAAATAAAAAACTAAATATTTCATATTTATTTTCATCATATATTTAATACGTTTAATTTCATCTTTTTATAAAGAATTTATTGGAGGTCTTTCAAAGCTCAGAAAAATATATTTTCCAACTGAAATCGAACAAAATAAAACCCTGTAAACTTAAAAAACAAAACCCTTTTGACAATTTATTTATACAAAATCGGCATTAACAGCGGCAATTCCCATAATTATTTTAGATAAATACATAAATTAATTAAGAAAAAATGAACTCACCTTTTAAGACGTACGAAATGCAATGTATTTCTGATGTAGTTGCAGCTCCTCTTGAAAAACTCTTTAAATTCTGTCAAAAGAAACCCTCTTTCAGGCTCAATTAATCCTTTTAATTATGATTGCTTGATTTGAATCGTGAGTGTGTGTGGGTGCACTCGCTGCAATCGTCCTTTTGTGATTTGTAACGATGTGATTAATTTTAATTGAAAATTCCGCAAAATTTGCACGCTTGGCAAAGCGTGAAAAACTTTTGGGGAAGGCTCAGCCCCCTCTTCCTCTGACTTTTCCGTTTTCACTTTAAGAATTCAAAACGCGCACTTAGATCACACTTTCCGGGGCAGCAGCTTCTTTTTGGCTTTTTTAATAAAATCGAGGAATTTATAGAGCGCAGAGCGGGGGAGTTTTCCGAAAGGAAAAGTCGAAAAGTCACTGTCAACGGTTATCAATCAAGGCAATTACACACGCACACTCAACGGAGAGTTTAATCTTAAACTGTATTTTTTACACTCTGTTTTTGTTTACTTTAGATTCTTATCTGCTTTTTTCTTGATATAGTTAGCACTTCTTATCTTAGTTTAAGCTTTTTTCTCCCGTTATTTTACGCGCACTTTTACGTACATTTGTGTCTCAGCGAAGAGCTCAACCGACCGGGTACAACCGCACGCCACGAGTTTTCATTTCCAACTGAAAATTTTTCCAACTGAACCATAGCAAGCATATAGAGGACTGACTGAACAATCGTTCCAACTGAAACCAGTTGTGAAGTCAACTTCGTGTGGCTTCGGCTTTGGCTTCGGCTCTGTTCGGGTTTATAGCAAATATAAATTCAGGGAATATCGCATGCGAGAAATGCTCACACGACTGGGAAATCGGAAAATGGGAAATTCCAAGAGAGATGAAGAGAGAGAGATGAAGGTAAAAGCCGGCTGCTGGTGTGTAAGAATTTATCTAAATTATTATTTGTTTGGTATGGTTTTTTCCTGTAAAAACCTAATTAGATGATTAGAATATTTGTTAAATAATTTTATAATTTTGCAATATATATTTCTGCTATTTTTTAATTCAAAGAATTTAATTTCTTCAAATATTTTACATTTTCTTAAAATAAAACACTTTAAATAATTCATACACTTTAAGACGCATTTTTTGCATTGTGATATTTATTTTTTAATAAAATATTTCTTAAAAATATTGTAAATTTAAAACCCCAACCCCCACATATGGTGCCATAAAATTCTCTTTTTCTCGTTTAACCACTTTATTATAGCAACTCTCTCTCTCAGCCTCTTTTTGTTTCTTGCTCTCTCGGCTTTCCATCAACAACAGCTGTTTTTTGTTTATTCCAATAAATTCCCTCGCATTTGTCTGATAAGCACGTGGATTTTTTTCCTCTCCCGATACGAAAGAGAATTCATAAAGGCGGCCACAGGTAGCGGAGGAAAAAAAGTACCAAAGAGACAGGTAATGGGAAGTGATAACAGGGAATGTCAAGGTTTAAAGAGGATTTTTGTGGGTTACAATTATGTTTAAAATAAGGAAATAGATAAACAACAATTTAAGCTAAATTATATTATTTAAAACAATTTTTCGAATTAGTTTTTAGTGAGGAAATTCTTGCCAATTTATTTGAGATATTTTTATGAAATGGAACTACAATTATTAAGTTAATATTTATTTATTCTACCTTTTCCACATAAATATATTTAGTTTATTACATATTTTCCTTAAATATTTCTTTGAGAAATATTGTTTAATAAATTAATAAAATATACACATTTCTTGTATACTTTTCCACCTAATTTAACCAACTTAAGCCACTAATTACCTAGGCATCCAATTAGCTAAATAAATCCTCAGCCGCAAAACTAAACTTATTGCGTGAATTCCACGCCCCGTTGGCCAAAATGAAATGGCTCGCAGAAATGCTGAAATCAGCCACACAATCAATTAAAAATTGTTGTATAAAAACTCTCAAATTAAGAAGAAATAGGCGCCACATATACAAGCTTAGAATATGTTAGATTTTTTCTTGGGTAAAGATACTTTCAGCTTCCCTCGTCATATATACAAATATTTTTGCTAAATCAGCAAATGTGTCAACTCGAGAAGGGTGCAAAAAATATATACTATGAACGTATACAAACTGCACGGGAATTCTGCTTGATGTAGAATGAAACGCATTAATTTGGCTCGTTATGATTATTGCCACGCCATGCCACGCCCTCCATACACGCGGCCCCCTTGGTGGAAGCTGGAGAAGATGATGCACTGTTGAAAATAGCGGTTTACTTTTGTTTCTAGGAAATATAGGAATTTTATTAGAAAATTTAGGTATTTGTTTTGGGAAATATATAAAATTTGGGTGAATTTTTAACCTATTTTCATACAATTACAGGGTATTATAATTTCATTCAGAAGCTAGTAACGCAGTGAAGGAGTTCATTTCCGACCCTATAAACCATATATATTCTTGATCAGCATTAGCATTTATGTAAATAGTGTTTTCTATTCTATTTTTCATGCCTTTACAGAAACAAGAAAGAAAGCTAAGTTTGGCCAGCCAAAGTTTGTATACCCTTGCAGGTAACAATTAAAATATATCATAACTAAGCCAAAAATGCATTAATTTCGATTCGGAAAGCAGTTTTGTGTTAGTTTTTATTAATTTAAAAAAACTGCATACCAAATTTAAAATTTTAAGAAATCAAAATTTTTGGCCATTTTTGCTAATTTTAATGATGTAACCCCTTATCAAATTTCGCAAAAATGGCCAAAAAATCGATTTCTTCCGGACATGTCTAGAAAGATTCCCCTGTTGCTGCTGATCAAGAATATATATACTTTATAGGGTCGGAAACGTCTCCTTCACTGCGTTGCAAACTTCTGACTGAAATTATAATACCCTGCAAGCGTATAAAAATATCACAGGTTAAAAATAGTTTCTAAAATATTTAATATATTATTAAACTTCCTTCATATTTTTTTCAAGCTCATCATATTTATTTTCCGTGTACTGCTTTCAAGTAGACCATATGGAAATGCCTTGAGTAATATGTTTGTCTGACTCTGCACAGACCAAACTCTGACCCCCATTCAGCCCCTCTTAGTCGTTGAGGAGCAGGGTGGTAGGGGGGGAATTGAGGGGGGAACCACCGCCAAAGGCGCACGTTAAGCGAATCGTGCACACGCCCCATGACGATGATTAATTACCTTTTTGGCTGCTCCGCTTGCTCGCTCGCTCGCCGTTCCCTTGCTGGATGTCTCGGATGTATCTTTGTATCTCGCAGCTTGTATCTTGTGCACATTTCACTTATGCACGCCTCACGCTTTGGTGGCCAGAGGGTGCTCCTCCTGCTCCTCCTCCTCCTCCTGCTCCTTGAGCTTTTTGGGAGGTTCGTCGTTTGTCGCTGATGAAGTTGTATTATTTATCGCAAAAGTGATTTTTCGCACTTTCCGCGTGTCTTCGGTTGTCTGGTTACCTCTTGAAAAAGGAATGAAATGGAGAATATGGTGAGAGGGAGAAGATATAATAGGGTATAAGGAGGTTGATAATATAATTAAGAAAATATTAATTGTACTAAAAGGAAATACATTCTTATTTGCAATATATTTTGAAATATTAATTAGGTTATAATACCATACTTTTTTTCTAGATTAAATTTAAGGCATAAAACCTCTTAAATATAGTTTTCAAAATTCTTTGACTTCTTTCTCATTTCCTACCTCAAGTTGTAAAATTTTACGAACCATGCTCACCACAAATAAATTCCATAAATTTCAAAAACCAATGATCTTTGTAAGTTCCACATTTGACAACCATAACTTCAAGAAATAATTGATATTTCTAGGTATATAAGACCTCAAACTAACCAAACTCATAACTCTCAACGATTGCATTATCTCCCGTTCGATCTCCAAATTTAGAAGGCACATGTGTTCCTACGACTCCTTTCGAAACATATCAAGTTGCCCTACAAATCGATTGAGGGCGTAACTCCTAGAGCAATTTTTAGGGGTTGCGAGTTGGGTATTTTAACAGAAATTCGAAACCGCGCAAAGTCAATGAACCAAAACAAACGAAAACAAAAGGGGGAGACAAAGAAAACAAATACAATAGAGGAAATCAACAACACAAAAAAAGGCAACAGAAAATGCACAACAATTTGACATCTGTTTCAACGCCAGAAAAAGGAGTAAAAAGTGAGCGAGGACAAAAAGGATGTCACGTAGATTGACTTGTACGATGGCTCAAAACTTCAACTTGGCAGCCACTCGAAACTCCTCAGCGAAAGAATAAAATTCCTTTGGAGTTCGTGTGACAAATGCCAAGGGTTAATGAGATCCCTGCTTGGGTTCGCTTTTGGAAATTTAGAGTTGTGTTAATTATCATCAGCGACGAGCGGGAGTTTAAACGCTTCATTAGACAAAAAGATACAAAGAGCTGGAAAAGAAAAGCAGAAAAGCGAGAGTCAGTCCAGGAGGAGTGAAAGCGATACCGATACCGAAACATATTTAGTGAAAAATATCAAATTACCAAAAACCGGGAGTCTTAACGGGAATGGATTTTTGTAGAGCAACAGAGGGGTCTGAAAAATATAAAAGGGGAATGATATTAGGCATTCAATTAGTCGCTTTTAACATGGGTGAGAGATTGCTGCGACTTGCTGGAGATTAGAATTTGGAAGATACTTTTCATAGATAGTTTTTAAACTGATTTGGTTCTTGAAAAATAAAGTAAATGCCAAGAGAGATTTATCACAATTTTTCAGAGAATAATTTAAAGCAGTATTGATGTTAAATTTCGCATACAAGTCAGCAACATTCCTTTCCCTTCAACAATTCCCAGAAATCCTTCCCCTAATTAACTTTATTGTTAAGATATTTATTCACAGTTCAAGTATTTCCTAAGAAACCCGTTCAAGATCATTAATATGCATTGTAATTTTGAAAAATGATTATTCAACATGCTCGAACTTTAATTGTCAAAAGTCCACTGTTGCCCTTAAAATGCAGCCACAAAATTATGCTAAATTATTCATTTATATTAATTAACTCAAAAAGCTAAAGGCGAAGCTTCAAGAAGAGCGGTTCCAAGTTTCAGTTTTTGGCATGTGAAATGATTGATCGATCGATCTGGCAAAGAAACCTCCCAGTGAATCATTCGAAAGCAGAGAGAAGTGACTCATTTCCGAATAACGAACATTATCGAAAATGGGAATCGGCATCGTAAAACTGCAATTGACAGAGAGGAATATTCCGGGTTAAAGGTTATGCTGCATCTTCTTCCCGTTTTACGACTCTCAAAACAAAAACCTTAAAGGGAAAACACCGCCTAGAGTAGCGCCCCTCGTAAACCATAAAAATGCATAATCTATGACCACTTGACACGCATTAAACAAAGGCACAACATTTATACATATATTTTATGTATAAACATTTCCTACTTTATTGAAATATATATTTTTTTGGGAGCTGAGAGATCTCGCTGGGCGGCAGAATTAAAACTGCCGATAAGAAATACAATCCCCAAATTAAAAATGAAACCGAAACCGAAGCTCAGCTCACATCATAGTTTTTCATGAATTTCATGTACGGCTTCCGTCACACGACTAACTTAAATCATAAAAAACGGAGAGTACAACAAAGAAAAGTTTTTTCGTTCCGCCAAAAAAAAAAAAATATAGGAAGCTATCAAAAAACATAAATAAGTAGAGGGAGTTACTACATTGTCAAAATCACGTGCGTGCCTCGTCACTGGGCAACTCTTTTTTCGGGTCTAGTAAATTTGTTTCGTCATATATACAGCCGGGGTTCTTGTTATGCAGCTTTTCATGACATTTTCCCTATGTTTTTTCCTTTGAAATTACAATTTTGTCATTAAATTCGGACAAAGAACATAGCCACTGTTGGTAATAAAAGGCTAATCAAATGTTTGCGGAAATATAAATGTAAATATTAGCTACTGAGGGTAGTAAAAACATTAAAGAAACCATAAATTAATAAAGATTAATCTTAAAAAATAAAAGAGAACTTAAGCAAGGTATAAAAAATACTTGTAAAAATATTAACCTTCTAAATATTTTATTTTCAAGATTTTCCCTAAAGAGTATTGTGATTTCTGTTTCAATTTAAATTCAATTATCACCTCTGGTTGGATTTTTTCCTTAACAACGCTTGGTGACACATGAAATTGTTGCATAAAATTCACGCTAGTCAAGGTTTTTTCTCTTACAAAAAATATTTATAAAAAGAATAAACAACTTCCATCAGTCGAAATAATTTCAGGGTGCGACTCCTGATTAAAGGATGTCTATTAAATATTCATGTAAATGTCAATTTAAAGCAACTGTCTCCCCCTCTTCGATGGGTTATGGAACGGTTGAGTGGCGACTTTTTTGTTGTCCCGGCTTCGGTCTGCATTATTATTGATATTGAGCCCATGAATCCCCAATGAAAGGCTGCCCTTGCCCTCGTGCTTTCCTTTTTGAACTGTGCCGACGCTCAGGAAAGGGTGGGTGGAAAACCGGGGGGTTTTTGGGTGATTTTTGGGTGTTTTTTGGGGGGTTTTGGGAGACGTATAAATAACAATAGATTTATTGCAAACAATACATGAAATGCATTCGAATAGGGCTTTGATATAAGGCTTTGTTTGGTTTTTTATGAGTTCTGTCTCGATGAACTTTAATCAAAGTTTGGGAGGCTTTAATTTTGTAATAATAACATAACTTTAATATAGAAAAATAATATAATAATAATATAATATAATAATATCAAGAAAATTTAGAAAATTTCCCTAAGAAAAAGATAAAAAGAATATAATTTGAAAGTCATACCTCTTGAGTGTTACCTTTTTCCATTTAAACACACCTCTGGCTATCGAAAGAAAATTAATAAAATTAAATCACAAGCCTTCAAGGACAAACTTTAAACAATTGTAGAAAACTTGGCCACACTGTCTGTCACAAGGAAAAAACCTAAACCGAATGTCAATTGACTTTTTCTCTTGCCAAAAAATAGTTGTGCAGATTATTAGTTCAAAAAGATCTTACAGGAGGATTGCTTCCCAAGCTCTGTTTTTTCTGTGTTAAAAATTTAGAAAATAAAGCAAGGAAAATGTCCTCTCTCGATCCATTTAACGATGATTTCCGCTTTCCCATGGACTCGTCGCTAGCAGAGCCCATGGAGGCCAGACAGGACTCCTTCGAGGAGTTTGTTGAAAAACCAAGCGAATTTTCAAGCGCGTCACTCTCTTCGACGGAGGATAATATAATAGGATTTGACGACTTCTTTGACACACTGGATCTGCCGCCGGTACTGAAGCTCACTGAGGGTCCGCCCGAGAGCACCAAAGCCCAGGAGCAGGTGAAGCACATTCAGCATCCGCCGGCTGAGATGAATGTCAACCAGCATGAGTTGGGGAAGATTCAGCAGGAGACGAAGGCCCCCTTTAAGGAGGCCAATCCCCCGCAGCCCACGGGCATGAGCCTACTGGGTTGTCCCTTTGTTCTAAAGCTCTACCTGGCCGCCAGCAGCGACGCCATGCCCTTGCTCAACTGGTCGCCGAGTGGCCGCCAGCTGGTGGTGGACTATCAGGCTCTGCAGGATCACCTGACCGCCGGCAGTCAGATTTTCCGCTGCCGAAGCGTTAAGCAATTTACGGAGAAACTGACCACCGAGGGCTTCGCGAGGGTCGATAAGGAGGAGACAGATCCAGCAGAGAAGAGTGACCCATCAGATGACATGGAGCCCATGCTCCTCTACTACACGCAACCCGAGTTCGTCAGGGGCAAGCTAGACGCTTTGAAGACCTTTATGGAGGACAGTCTCCTGATGGAAAAGTATTACCCAATGGGTGCCCAGAATGGCCAGGCAGCTGAGGATGCTGAGGACGAAAAGGAGCTAGAGTTCCTTGTGCCGCTACACATGCCCTCGAAGAGCCACCTCGAGCGGATGCAGCGGCGCGGCGACAAGTGCTGCTCCATAATCTCCGTTCGCTCGTCCATCCAGGCGGCCCGCACCCGATTTCGCACTCAGCTGGATCACTTGGCCACCACCCAGGTGCTCCAGGCCAGCGCCCACCTCTGCAAGATTCCAGCAATGAAGAAAAGCCGTCCCTGGGACTGTCCCACCTTCACCAGTTCCTCGATCAAGTTTGTGCGGCCCCACGACTCCGTCATCACCCTGGATGCGAACAAGCCGCCGCCGGAATATGCTGGCTACTATGGCCGGGTGTCTCCCTCGATGGTCAACCAGTTCTTCGGGGACTTTATGCCGCGTTATGGCAATAAGACCACCGGCTACAAGGATATTGTTCTGGAGACCACCCACAAGGCCAGCAATTTCCAGCAGAACCTGCCCATTGGCCTGGCCTATTCCGATGGCGAGGATAATGATCCTGACGATTTTCCGCCACCCGCCTCCCCCGCTGGCCAGGACTCTGACATGGACTGTATGCCCTCCACATCGGCAGCGGCGGCTTTAAGATCTTCGGCGGGCCGCAAGAGGGGCGAAGACTCGCTGGACGACCAGGAGCTGGAAGAGGCCATGCAGGAGCTGTGTGGCGGATCATCGGCGCTCAAGGAGAATGCCTCCTCAAGCAGCCGTGGAAAGGCCAAGGGCCCACAGCAGCCCAAGGCTGGGTCCCGTGGACGTCGCGCCAAAAGCTTCGAGTCAAGTTCCAGCGAAAGCGAGGCTGAAGTCAGTCGGAAGGCGAAGAAAGCCAAGAAGGAAACTGTCAAGGATGCAAGAAAGACATTGAAGACTGACCAAGAGGAAGCCATCGAGAATGATGAAAAGGTTCTGGCCAAAAGCCGAGGGCAATCCAAGGCCAAGACTCCAAAAGCCACGTCCCGAAAGCGGCTAACCAGTCCCAACAAAAGCGAGGCAGGTTCCCCTAAGAAGAGAGCGAAGAAAGGTGTCCAGGAATCTAGGAAGGCCAAGAAGGAACTGGAGCAACTGCAGCAATTGGAGGAAGTGGTGAAGGTAGAATTGCTGGCGAAGAAGAAACCTGGGCATAACAAGAAGGAACTAAGTGAAGCTGCTGAGAAAAACGCGGACGAGGAAGCCGGTGAAATCGAGGACGAGGAAGCTGGAGAAATAGAGGAGGCTCCACAGGACGAGGTGGACAAGCTCGAAGGGGAAGAGTATCTAGATGAAGAAATCTTAGAAGAAAACGAACAGCCAGAAGACGAGGACCTTGTAGAAGAGCTTCCAGAAGATGATGAGCCAGTCGATGATGAGCCACCAGAAAAAGATGAGCAACCCGAAGAGAATCTAAATACCGTAGAAACTCAGGAAGCCGAAATGAGCGAGGACATTGAAGAAGACTTGGACACCGAAGAGGACTTGGAAGACGAGGAAGACGGGAAAGTCGGGGAAGACGAGGAAGACGAGGAAGATGAAGAAGACGGAGAAGATGAGGAAGAAGAGGATGCTGAGGACAACGAGGAGGACGATGACGATGACGATTACAGCGTTCAGTACCGGCCTTCAGCACCGGAAGCAGAAAAGCCACGACGCTATCATCTGCGCAACTCCAAGGGGAAATCAAACTAAAATCAAGGCTTAATATTTTTTTCAAAATAATTTGAACTACGAACTACGTCTAAACCTAAAGAAAGACGAAGAGGAAGTTCCAAGGGTTTCCCTCAATTAAATATTAATTTTAATACAATTTCAAGGTGCTTTTATTTAAAGAAAGAACTAGATTAACCAATTCTTATAACAGCTTTCACAGTCCCACCAACACCTCTTGACCCCGGGCCACTCCACCTCGTTTGCATGTTTTATTTATTTAACTTCAAAAGCCATTCCCTTGTACATTTACCATCTTGGGCATATCTAAACCCGGCCATCATAATAACTTTTGTTTGGGTTTCTCTGGCCCGATGCCATTGGCATTGGACATATGGGCAATTAAATCGCTTATCGCCCTTTGATCTCTCACGCCCTCGGCCTGGCCCATTACCGAGGCCAATCAAAAGTGTAATATCATCGGGAAATATCTTACCAATAAAGCCAGGCACCCACACGGGCTAAAAAGAGCACCAGACAGGGGCACAATCAGTCGGATGTTTACAAGTTTTATGAGCCACCAAATAACAAGATGAACAACAGGCAACCGAAAACGAAACCAGAACCAGACACCGAAACTTAAACGATGCTTGACTCTGGGCTTGGGTTTCGGGGATTCGATTTGCAATTTTTTTTGTTTAAATATAACTCAGCGTGAGTCGAGACACGATTTTTATCGTCTTTAATTTGCTTTTTATTTGATATCATATTTCAAGGCGAACCTCGCCAAAAAGAGATTTCTTTTTCGCTTTTTTTAAGGGTAAGAACTTTAAGTCAAGACGTCATAATGTCATAAAAATGTCACATACTTTTAATAACTTTATGACAGCTACAAAATCATAAACAAAATGCCCTGACAGCCACACACAACGAGGAGGAGGGGAAATGGATTCTGCGGCTGGGATCTCTTTTGGGAGTCATCATAATGAGATGTGTCATGTTTTGCCTTCCGAGAAATGTTTCTTTTTGGCCTTTCTGGCTTCTGCCGCGATTGAACATCGTCTAGAGTTGTCTTGGGCAGAACTAAATCCTGTCTGCGCCCCCCCAGAGTCTCAATTATAAACATGACAGCCTGATTATTAAATTTGATGTTTAAATGATGATGAGAAATGTCTATGGATGTCAGAGGATTATAGATCTATCTAGAAAAGAATAAAGTATAATATTTCTCAAGATCTATTAGTTATCCCCTCTTAAATACAAAACCAAACCCACCTCTTCTCAGACTCAGCTTTAGTTTCAACGCATAAATTGGCTTTGCGAGCGAATAAAATTATGGTATATAAAGTCAGGACTTTGGCTGCATTATAATGAGGATTTCTGCTTTTTTTTTTTCTCTCCCGCAAACCCTCAGCTTTGCTGAGTTATTAAATGCCAAGTTATTTGTCGTTTAGCTGGAAATTCATGCAGGTCGGCGGCAGTACTTTAACTTGTTCGTTTCGTTTCTTTTTCTTTTACTTTTGTTTCGGGACTTTGAGACTGCTTTATGGATGTGAGTAGGAAATCTTTACGAGTTTCTGGTGGTGAGACAAATTTATTGGCAAGGCATAAATGTATCTGGCGTTTTACTTTTTCCCGTTTGGCATTAATATCGTAAGTCGTAAAGATTTTTAATGATGCTTATAGCCGTTTGCTGGAAACTATTTACATATGCAACGGGATGGTTTATGGAGCCCAAAGAGTAGACATATCTTTCTATGGGAAAATGCTGCTAGGGAATAAGGTGTTCACTGGAAAATATATATAATTTGAAGGGGATTTTTACCAAAGTTTATGGTTCCTTCACTAATTTATCATAGATCAAAAGATACATATTTAACGAATTTATTTTGATTAAAGTTCAAGTCCAAAGTCTAAGCTTAACTCCCATTGAAACTCAATTTGCCATTTTCCCCAGCGACTAAATAATTTGTTGTACACATTTGTTAAAAACTTTACGCTTATCTTTTTTATGCTTTTTCCCCACAAAAAGCCAACTTTATAAATAAGCCAATACAGAAGAGTCCCTCTCTGTGTGTGGGTAAAACTTGCTCCTGTGAGTTTGGCGTGTCCTTGGGCTTTCTTTCAGGTAGAGCAGAGTTATTTTGTGATTGCACAAATGCAAAATGCATAACAATCACAATTGCACCAAAAATATTTCGCCAGCAAATTGGGATTTATATGCACGAGAATGCAGAGATAGAGATATGGCCTCGTTCCTCGGCAAAAACTTTCCTCGAAGGAGCTAAAAGTGGCTCTGCTTTACCTTCAAGTGTTGTAACCCAGTTTCGAATTGCTTTTTTATTTGCCAATCCAGGACTGCAGTTAAGGATGTGGTTATGGATATGCAGATGCTCCCCCGGGGGGAATCCCAAGTAGTTTATGCAACATTTGGCTAAAATCTAACCAAAAAAGTTGCCGCAAACTTTTGATCGATGGTGGAATTGCTTGGCAATTAGGTAAATACACTTGGGGAAACCCTTTAAAATATGTAAAAAGAAAGGAAGTACTTTTACAAATTTATTTAACTTCGAAACAAAAGAAAAGAAGAGGAAAGAAGATTAATATTTAAAGGGATTTGTAGTTCAACATCTTCTAAGGTTACAAAATAGTTAAAAAAATGTAAATAATATTTAATTTAGTTTTTATAAATATTTTCAGCTAATAATCCTCCTCGGGATATGGCATACAATGGCAGGCCCCTGGAGTATTTGACCTCAGCCAGCGCAGATACTGATTGACTCTGGTATAAACTCCCGGGGACTTGGGTCTGGCACAACCTGCTCCCCAGGACACTATGCCCGCCAACTGATATTGTCCTGGCTGCTCGTCAAAGGTGGTTTGAAGCGGACCACCGCTATCGCCACCACAGGCATCCTTGCCACCCTCTGAGATATAGCCAGCACACATCATATTATCCGTGATTTGTCCTGGCCTGTAGGTGGTTTGATTCCGACACACCGATTGGGGTATAACCACCACTTGGACTTCCTAAAATAAATTATATAACATTATAAAAATATTTATAAATCAAAAAGTCTTAGGCCTACCCTCAATGTATCGCTGGCCGAGCCTCCTTCCTTCTGAGCTCCCCAACCCGTGACCACGGCCAGTTCATGATCAAAACTGTGACCCTGAATGGGCAGGCAAATGGGTCTTATGCGGCGATTCTCCATATCCACCGGTCGCTCCAGCCTCAAAATAGCTATGTCATTATCAAAACTCCGAGGATTATAGAGCTCGTGAACTTTTACTTTGGTCACATATCTCTGGATAACCACAACATCCTCATTGGGATGCGTGCGATTGTGTTCCAGGAAACGCAGAGTGAGGAGTTCCGGAGGCACACCCTCCACGCAATGGCCAGCTGTCAGGACATAGAGATCGTTGATCAGGGATCCCGAGCAATAAAATCTATCGTGTATGAGAATCACAGCCATCCAGGGATATTGGTGGACTCTGGTCTCCTCGCCGCCCACGATTTTGTTCAAATTATTAATAAAGCCACAGCGACAGCTCACACAATATCTCTCCATGGGGAAATTGGGCACTGGTGAATACGTTGGTGAAGTAATGGGAGTTGTTGTTGAAGTTGTATTTGAACTTATTAACGAGGATGTTGTAGAAGTTGTTGTAGAAGTTGTTGAAGAAGTTGTTGCACTTATGCTAGTTGTTGTTGTGGATTTTCTTGTAGTAACTTCAGTTGTTGGTGTTGTGGTGCCCGGTGGTGGTAAAAATATCGAACTTATCCACTCGAAAAAATTCCCTTGCAAGGGTCGAACTCGCTTGGTGGGCGTTGTTGAACCAAAAACACACAGAAAGCCACAGAAAACAGCGATCAACAGATGGAGCTTCTTCATCTTCCTGGCAATTTCTAAAACTAAACTTGAAACTCTCACTGATCATCCGTTTTAAAGCTGAATCCACACAAAAAAATCCACTCTGCCTGCTAATCACGTTTTATTCTATCAACAAACCAGCCGGCTGGCTGGGCAACTTTTCATTTTGGCAACACCACACACATTTTCCAGGCTGTCGCACAAATGAATTCATGAAATGTTTGCCCCAGCAAAGTGTAAATGCCTGCCAGGTTAACTAACTAATTCTGGGCAAACGGGCGGGTATACATATTTGCTGAGGGGTTTTCACAGAAGATTGCACTTTTCATGAATGCCAAATTAAATCGGGGGTGCTTTAATGGGGTTCAAGATTTGAATTAAATTTAATCTTAACTGGGATTTAAGTGAAGGAAACTTGGTGAATTAAGGTAGAAGAACTTAGCTATTTATTGTTAAATTTTATTAAATCCCTTTCGCTCTCTCCCACTTTCCCATCGATTTTCCTTAATCACCACACAATTCCCCTAATTGACAACTGTTAATACAAGTTTCCACATCAACTTTTCCAACTATTTATCCAATATTATGCAAATCAGACGCCCAATAAGGCTCCAATCAAGAGTTGACACTCCGCCACAAAGCTGGCAAGTTTTCCCCTAAATTTTCCCCACCGATTTTCTGATTTTCCCCTCTGCGTGTGTATGTGTGTGTGTTTCGTAAGCTGGCATAATAATCTGTAATAGGCTTAGGCATGAAATATTGACGCTTAGTGACCGCTTAGTGGATGCCAAATGACTAAGTAACGTCATCTTGGTGGAAAAACTCCCAAACCCCCAGGACTCCCAACTCCTCCAACTGTAATTAGAAGAGCTCTGGAAATTAGTGAAAGCATTTTCATAACAATTTTCCCCGGTAAGTGTGTGTGTGTGTGTACATTTATTTGTGGAAAACTAAGCCGCTTATGGGACTGAGACTGTGAGCAAAGCTTTGCGACTTTGACTAATTGAATTTGGTCTATATATTGGGGTATATCCATTGAAGCGTGGCTTTAACCCCAGCACACGACTACAATTTGGATGGTTACACCCACATATGGCCAGGGACACTGAGAGAAATTGGGAAATGTATTACTTAAGAAGGAGCTATAGCTTGAAGTATTTTTGTAGAACTAAAAGAGTGAGTAAAAATTGTACGGAAAATATTATTTTAAATTGTTTTACTGGTAATTTGGTTTTTCAAAATATTATTTAAAGGTTTATGTATCAGTTTGAAGTATTAAAACAATTTCAAACAATTTATTTCTCCCCCTGTTCCCTTCATGCTCCAACGCCTAAATGGTAACATTTTACCCCAGTCACATTTTATAGACTAGAGAACTTGGGAGTGTATTTTCCGGCTGGGGGTTACTGCTACTGCCAGCACCTCCAGTAAATTGTCCAATTATAAAACTGCGTAGGCCAGGTAGCAGTGGCCAGTTGAAAAACCAGACCAGAAGACCAGAAGCCAACTGTTTCGGAGGGGGGAAACTGGAGACGACGCATCATCCACATGTTTCTGTCACTTTTGATAGTCGCTCTCCTCTCGCTTAATTGATATTTATGGAAATGGTTTTCTGCCGGAAAGTGGAGCGCATGTGGGGAGATTTACAAGCCACAACATTGAACTTCATTCCTCTGCTCCGCTCCTCATTACAGAGTGGGAGACACAGACAGACACTCCCGAGAGTTACGAGCTGAAACTAGAGCTGAAACTGGAAAAACAATACTGCAGAAGTAATCCACTGACCCACAACTGCAGCCAAGAAAGGCAGCTGGAGAGCCGGTGGCAGTGGCTTTTGTCCAGCTGAAATATATGGCTTAATTGTGGCCGAGTAATAAACATGTCCCGGAGTGGGTAAAAAGTTTTTCGGCTTGCCCAGAAGTTTTCAGGCAAAAGAAAACCAATTCAAATAGCCAAGAGAGGCAAAAGTCAGAAATTAGAGGCAGAATCTTGCCTGACTTGAGTTTGAAGTGGTTAGAAAAGGGCATAAGGTACCTGTAATTAGTTTTAAAAAACCCTTGAAAACAAGACTAAGAATTTCGTTTGATTTAATTAATATTCAAAGGGAGTAAATATTATTATTAAAAATTCTAAAAAAATATTTAACGCTTCCCAGTTTCTCTGAGCCTTATTAGTTGTTAAAGTAAATAATAAAAGCCAAGTAATTACCCAATTCATAGCTCCCTTTCACATTTTTTTGACTTCAAAAATGTTGTATATTTATCTTCCAATGAGAACCGAATGTTTCGCATTGCGTAGGCCGCCCAATGTGTGAACATGATTTAAAGGCAAATAAATAAAGTTTATATTTATGCACACACACAATATATCTGGACACTACTTAGTTGTCGAACATGAGCTCTTTGGCCGCTATCGCGACAGCATCGGGCTTTAAAATCCGCAGCTTACAAAACAGCAGGCAAATGCAGCCAAAACACACATTCCTCCACCGACACGGCTACAACGATGTCGGCTTTTAATTAAAAGCAACATTTTCACAGGCCGCAGAACAAGCTTATTAACAGTTAACCCAAGCCACTAAAAATATGTACATACAAAATAAACGAGAAGGAAAAAGGAAAAACAACGACTGTCAATTGATAAACAAGTCAACTGTCACTTAGGCCCAACATTGATAGCGACTCTGCGTTAATCAGGCAAAGTGTCCAAGTCCGAGTCCGAGTTCGAGTTCGGGTCCGAGTCCGAGTCCTGCCCCGAGGACCGGATCCAAGCTCCAACCTCAACTCCTTCTGGTAAAAAACTCCACTTGTTGCCGACTGGCGGCTGAGATGGCGATAAGCAGCGACACATGTCACAAGATTTTTCAGACTCAGTCTCCGCCTCTTCTCTTTCGTTTTTTTCTTTTTTTTTTTTTATTTTAATCAAAAGTGGAAATTAAACGCGGCTAATGAAGATTTTAATTGCGTGCAACAAGCGTCGCTGCAGTTGCATGTGGGCTTTGTATATCTATGGAGGAAATATGTACATATGTGCAGCCCATAAACTTGCAACTTGGGATTTACATGATCAGCATTTGTTGGCAACACGCAATCCCCAAACGCACCAGAGAAAGAGAGTCCCATCAGCCTTGGCTAAGCTGATTATGACAGTTTTACAAGGGGAGAGTGGGCTTAAAACAAGGAAAAATTATGGAAAGGTTGGGGGAAATAGGAGGGAATTTATGGACCTTGACAGAGAGAGAGAGAGCTGGTATTAGCATGTCATCTTTTTTGGTCTTTGACTTTGACTATTGAGTCGAGAGGTTCTGTTTTGATGGTCTCTATTAAAGATTTCCCCTTCAGAAAGGTATATTTATTTATTAGAAATTATGGAGAGTCTTGGGTGAATTTTTAAATATTTTAAAATAATAAAAGAAAGGCTAGAACCTTGCTTATAATAAAGAAATTAAAAAGGTACTAACTAAAAATATATTTTATAAAAGGAAACCCTCAAATTTAAATAAAAAATCAACTAAAATCTCCAGTTTTACATTTTATTTTTTATGTAGGTAACTATACTCCCTTATTCCCTACACTGTAAACCCATGATATCAACCAGTTAAAGAGCAATTGATTGCTCAGACACCAGACATATCAAAATCCTTTTGTCAGTCACCCAATTTACATAGAGCCAGCCCAACTTCCTGGCTCTCCGTTTCCTTTGCACCTCAAAGCCACCGGGGAAAAGCGAAAAGAAAATGTGAAAAATGTCACGCTTCATTTGCTTTAACCGTTCAAACGGACACCTGGCCCAAAAGGTAAACGAGAGACCAGAGATGATGGCAGGGACAGAGAAAAACACGGCACACAAATTCCATGAGAGACGTGGACACAAATCGAATCAGACAGATCGATTAGGCATACAAATGTGCAATTAGAAGTGGAAAGTCCACTCGGGAGATATGGGGATATATATGGTCTATATATATGTATAGCTACCCTTTGCCCAATTAAGCGTTGCAAATGGTTAGAATCGGAACTGGAAGCGGATATAGACAGCAAACGAGCCATGTAACAGAGATGAAAGCCGCTCTATATATTTCACCCGTTTTCAGCTTCAATTAATTGAATTAAATTTTGTGAGTAATTTCCTTCTTTTTTTTGTAATTTACGCGCCATTCGGTTAACCGAATACGTCTGACGCTGGCCACAAATTTCAATAATTACCGACAGTTTTTAATTATCCCTCCGACGGGGGCGGAGCAGTTCACTGACCAGCAAATAGTTTGGAACAGCATTTAATTATTATTTATGATTGTTTAGCGCAGTTTCGAGCTGAAATTGATTTATGCGGTTTTATCGTGTGTGTCCGGTCAAGTTTATTAATTTGTTAAAGCCAGCAGCGATTTTACACAAAAGCCCACCGAAACACCCACTTTTTCAGGGCATTATATGGGGGCCTTTCAGTCATGTCGCCTGCCCATTACAATTACATATTAATTAATAACAATTTTCTTGCATTTTACCAGAGGCAGGGGGGAGATGGGTGACGAGGCGTGTAAAGCTATAATTAACAAATATTCGATGCTGCAATTATTGTTTATTTTCTTTGGGTGGCAAGAGTTGAGAGTGTAGAGTAGAATGAGAAGAGTTGTATTTATAGGAATTTTTAAAAGAAATTGTTAAAGAAATTTGTTAAAGGAATTTTAACTGTGAAATTGAAGAGCTAAAAAGGCGGATTCTAATTAGCCCAAAAATTTCCTTAGGCATCATTTTAGCTAGTAAAATATTTATAAAACAAGAAAGAAAGCTAACTTTGGCCAGCCAAAGTTTGTATACCCTTGCAGGTAACAATTAAAATATATCATAACTAAGCCAAAAATGCATTAATTTCGATTCGGAAAGCAGTTTTGTGTTAGTTTTTATTAATTTAAAAAAACTGCATACCAAATTTAAAATTTTAAGAAATCAAAATTTTTGGCTATTTTTTGCTAATTTTAATGATGTAACCCCTTATAAAATTTCGCAAAAATGGCCAAAAAATCGATTTCTTCCGGACATGTCTAGAAAGATTCGCATGTTGATGCTGATCAAGAATATATATATGGTTTATGGGGTCGGAAATGATTCCTTGAAAAACTTCTTAATTTTTTTTAAATTAAAAATATCATAACTCGGCCAAAAGAACATTAATTTTAAATCGAAAAACTGTTCTATGCAAGATTTTCTACAGTTAATAAATCTGCATACTTCATTTAAAAATTCAATTTTTTATCAAAATCAAAAATTTTAATGATGTAACCCCTTATAAAATTTTGCAAAATGGCCAAAAAATTGATTTCTTCCTGGCTATCTATCTATCTATCTAGAAAGATTCCCCTGTTGATGCTGATCAAGAATATGTATACTTTATAGGGTCGGAAACGTCTCCTTCACTGCGTTGCAAACTTCTGACTGAAATTATAATACCCTGCAAGGGTAGAAATATATTCAGAGCCATAATTTAATTGATTTCATTATAACCAAGTCCCAGAAGTATTTTTAAACAAATATTAATAAATTACAGACCCTTAAAAGTTACCTAAAATACCCATTATTATTAACCCCAAGCCTGTTATGCTAATAAACTCTCCACAAGGCAACTCTCATGTGATTTAAATACAGTCTCTTCTTAATTTGGGTTAATTTAAAAGAAAAAGCAAACATTTCCTGCTTTCGCCATTGGATTTTCTTCTTTTCCCCCTGAAACCCTGACTCGATCTTAACCCACTGACGACGACGACGACAATGCAAACAGAGCGCGACAGCAAAGCAAACTCAATGAGCAACGCCTGCGTGAAAAATGCAAATCAATTCAATTAAAAAAGAACAAGAGCAACCACTAAGGCAGCAACAATTGCCAGGACGCATAGCATGGCCGCCGGGCAAAACATACGATACGATCCTCTATGCCACAAAACCCCAAGAAAAGCCTCAAAAGAAAAGAAAACGAAACGAAACACGCTCCATAAAGATCCGCAAGACAACAAACAGCAACAACACATGCCACAAAAGTGTTGCAGTTACAAGAATTTTAATCAAGCGTTTAACACTAAACGCGCCACAAGTCGCAGGCAAGCAAAAGGCGAAGGCGACGGCAACCGAAGGCTGCGGCTGCGCAGACGCATAAACAATTTTCAAATTGTTGTTGTTCCTTTTTGTTGTTGGCTGTTGTTTTTATTGTTGTTGCTGGTTGGTGTTGTGTCTGCCTTGCAGCCTTTATTGGCATTGTGCTGCCGCCGCCGCCTGTTGTTGCTGTTGTGCATAAATTAACTTGCCGCTTGTCTAGGCCCGGCAGCCAACATCAACTTCAACTACAAATAGACACCGAAAGAAAAGCAAATTTGGAATTTTTAAGGAACTGTAAGATTTTTTATATAAAAAATTATAAATATAAATTTAAGAAATATTTTTATGGTGAAATGATCAAGAAATTAGAAAGAAATTACAAAAGAAAAGGTATATTTTGGGAGTAAGTTTTAGAGAACTGTAAGTTTTGTTTAAAAAATAAATATTAAAAATATTATAAATATATAAAAATTAATTTGTTTTTTAAATATGAAATAAATTTATTGATAAATATAGATTTAAATTTTCTTTAAATGCGCATATCTGAGATATGCGAATGTCAAAAGGCGAATGACTGTCGTAAATATAATATTTCGATTCGCCTTAAAATCCTACTGAATAAATTCTTAAATATTGAAAAAAACATTTTTAAAAGAATTTCACAATTTTTTTTATATTTTAAAATTGTGAAATTGTAATTTCCTTAATTTGTTTAATATATAAATTTATATGCAGATGTATTTTTCCATTAAAAACGAACACAAAAAAGCTCTCGAAATCAACCTCTTTTAACTTAGTTACAATTAATTTTTAATTTTAAAAATCCTATTTTTTGTACTCCTATATTTTATCCTCTAAATTCTTCCCAGTGTAACAGTTTTCGGCTTGACTTTGGCTTTCCTTCGCCTTGTTTCCTCCTCTTTTCCTTTCGTTTTGGACAAATTTAAATTTGCATGACAGACGCACATTGATCATATTGGCGGGTTAAAGGAAGACGGAGGCTGCGGCACGAGGGGGTTAAGAAACATGCCACAAAGAGCCCCAACTGTGCCAAAAGGAGTCGCTCATTTTCATTTCAGTTTCATTCAATTCAATGCGGTTTCTTTTCGCTGCCTTCCTTTTTTTCAATTAACCAAACATGCGGAGCACTCAAAATGTCATTTGGTTTTCTCAAATGTTTTCTGGTTTGTGTTCTTGTTTTTTTTTTTAGCTGTGGTGTCTCTTGTGTCTGGGTAACAGACAGACAGAAATTTAGGCCAACAGCATGCGTGAAACTCCCATAAAAAATCATTCAATAAATCACAACAAATTAACATAAATCTTGTTCTGTCGTCGTCGTCGGCGCTTTTCAGCGACGGGGCGGGAACGGGCCACTCGAGGAGTTGCCCCCTCGAGCTACTCCCTCGGAAAGCTACTCTCCTCCTGATGTTGATGATGATGTCGATCGTAAATCGTGAAAATTTTGACAAATGCCCAAAAGCTTCCACGCACTCAAAATGGGCAATAAAAAATTAAAAAGTAAATATATAGAAGCGAAAAAAAACTTTATTGCATCTTTAACAGCGGCAGAAAACATAACATCCATTTGAGAGATGGAAGTGAATATCCTATGGAATTGGGAATGCTCTTAAAATTCAATATAAAGGGTATTAGCTATGAAAATATTATGGAAAACTTGTTGAAGCATTTAAAAACTTCGTTTGGTAATGTTAGGGTCTTGTAAGAAATTCTTTAAAAATCTGAAAAAATCAAAATCAAGTTTTCTACATAACAAGTAACTACAGCTTTTCATAAAGGGTATTGAAAATAGCTTTTCCTTTATTTAAAAGAAAATCCAAACCAAACAAATGCACAAATTCTTCGAGTTTCGCCGCTCGGCACACACGTGCACTCCTCCGTCGTCTAGATGACACAAATGGCACACAAAATGTATCTTTTAGAACGCAAAATGAGCTCCATAAAGGCGGAGACCAGGACAGAGGGGAGTCTGGGGGAGATGTATCCCGAAGGGAACACAAACCGCGCACATGTCTGCAAAGTGTTAATGTGAATTTATGATGCATTACGCGCCATCGTCTAGAGTCGAGAGTCGAGAGCCTCTTGTATTGAAACTCCTTCTCCCAACTCCTAATACCTAACTCTTCTCTACGAATAGATGTACCGAAAATTTTTCTGTTAGCGTAATGAAAAACATATCTGGGAAAGTTTTTACGATATTATTTCGTTGGCTTTCTGTTTTTTTGTTTTTTATTCTGGTAGTTTTTATGATGAAAATTTTGGAGTGAAGTTTTATTATTGTAATAAAGGCAGAAGAGTGCTGAGAGAGGAGATCAAAGCCTTTGGTTTTGTGTTGATAGAAGGATAATTAAAAAGTGGAAGTAGGGGATTTTTTATTAAAATTTGAAAGGAACTAAAAGGATCTTTATTTCTTTATATTAAAAAATAATTATATTCAGAGAAAATATTATAAAAATTCTTTAAACGTTTTGTTATATATTTAAGGCACCTAAAATCCTTTAAACAAATTTAATTTGTTGACTAACAAACCCAGAAATGTATTTTTAATATATTTTTATTTATTTTAAAATATTTTTCTCACCCAAAAATACACTCCACTCTTTTCTGTTACTTAATTACCTCACTTAATCCCAAATTCCCCCAAAGCTGACACTTTAATGAAGCCGCCTGCCTTGACTAATTGAAACCAGAAAATATTTAACCCCAAAATACTCACACCTGAAGGCCTCTAATAAACCTTCAATTAAGACAAATAACCGAAAAATACACCACACTCTCCTCCAAAAATAAATGGAGGCGTCTGAGTGCGTGCAACGCCCATAAAACTGCATTAACGGAGGGAGGGAGGGAGGTAGGGCAGGTCCATCCCCGCCGAAAGACAATTTGCTCCAGTTCACAATTGTGGGCGGTTTGGGGGGCGGGGCATCTGTATACAAAAGGCGGACGGCCGTTGACAGCTGCGCCTTGTGGCCACAAACTATACGAGAGAATCAAATAATTTATGCAGTTCCACAAGTTCCTCGAGTTTAGACAACCATTTCACTCTCGGAATCGAAGCAATGAGCATGACAAATTTTTCGTTTGCCGCTTTTGAAGTTCCCCCGTTCCTGGCAAGGAGTACACCTACAGAGTGGCGAGTGGTTCCCGTTCCCAGATGGATCTGCAGTCTATGGCTTCACCCATCCAAGCGGCGGCAGCTCGTAAATAAAATCGTAAATTGCCATTTTGTTTTATTGTCGTCCAGTCGTCGTCGTTGGCTCCGACAGTTTTTATTTTTATTGAGCTCGTTTTGTTGTTGTTGCTGGCCTGGAGGAGCTTTTGGATGCCGGCCTTGTAGGATGCAAAAGTTATCATGGTTGCCACGACATGTCGTTAATGAGCCATAAAGGTGTGCAGAGGGAAACCCCCGGTACTTGAGATGAGGTGGGAAATGGAAATTGGTTGGGGTTGGGGGAAGTGTTTCTCGATTTCCACCTCTCTTTTGTCTCTTGGGGGATTTATGATCGAAGAAGTTCTTTATTTTGATCGGGCTATTGGGAAATGATTTATGGCTAAGGGAAGAGCCTGGGTATATATATATGATGATGTTTATATGTTTGATGTTTACTCAAGGAAAATAATAGTTTTATAAACCTTTAAGGTTAGTCTTTAGATTCCCCTGAATCCCCACTCATCTGCTGATGTGTTAATGCAAATTCTAGTTATTCGAGTTGAGATCTATGATATATGAAGTCCCTGGCTGGCGATGCTTTATAAAGAATTACAAATTGCACGCACAGACAGCTTGGCAGGGAGGGATACAAGAGCCAGGGGAAGTGCTTCACTTTAATGATTAATGTAAGTCGCGTACCAGAGAGTCAGGGGAGGAGGAGGAGCACTAGCAGAGATGATGACGATGGCACTGTGACGGAGCTTTTCTTTCCAGGAATCGGGCACAATGGCCATTGGCAATGTCATTGCCTGGCTGAGGGACTGACTGCCTGCCTGCCTGACTGACTGACTGACAGTAAATAATCTATCAATAATTGAGAAGGCCTCTTTGCCTGGCACCGGACTGGTCTCATCGGTCCTCGCAGGCGAGACGCGTGCTATTGGTGGCAGAGTCCTCCATGGACCACACTTGGCGACGTTAAAGGATTTCGCCCCGCTGATTATTCTCTTTATGGAGCCAATGCCGTTGATAGGCTGCCCCCGAGGCATGCCGCGGCACACCCCTGTCGCCTGTCCTCCTAGATCCTCCTTTCGACTCCACTCCCAACGCATCGCTTTCATGGCTGACTGAGTTTGCGCTCGATTCGATTATTTATGTCATTTGCTTTGACATTTATCATTCCACGATTTCACGATTTTTTTGTATTTCTTTCTTTTTTTTTTGCTTATAATTACACAGCGGGAAAAGGTTGGTAAATATATGTATAAGAAACTGTAAATAATTTTGTTTATATATTGAAAAAATCATAACCTATTCTTTACACTATAAAATTAAGCTATGGTTTTTTAGTTGAAGGACTAAAAACTTATTTTTACTCTATAATTTGTATGTGTACTAATATCCACCCATATTCCTAAAGATATTATAGGCTAGTTCTAGTTTGCGTTCATTTTACATTTTCTTTTCAAACAGAAATTTTTTAAAAATTACTAAATTGATCTCCTATTTGTGTAGGAGAAAGCTCATTTTTCTCCCAGTGCCCTCACAGATTTGCCTCTTTTTCTGGCCCTATTGTCAAGGCCAGAAGATGATGACGACGCTGTCCGATAGGCACTCACTCCATCCTGGCTTTTGGCTATTTATGGCCGCGCTACTTAACATAAATTTTATTGCTTTTGCCATTTGCTCATTTGGAGGGCTAGTCGGGGGATCTCAGAGAGCTTGGACACTGGACCTTTCCGGGGGCTTACTCACCGGGACAACGGCCAGAATGGATGCTCTCATCGAATGCCGGGCTCCTGCTGTCTATGAATTGATGAGGATTCATTTATTGTATGATTAGTTTTGCCTTTATGGAGTGTTCATTCCTCTTTTTTCTTTGTGCTTTGCTCTGCTCCTTATATATTTTGCTCCTTTTTGCCGCTCCTCTTTTAATGGAACTCAGTCAGGCGAATACTTATATAGAGCCTGCTTGCTCACTTAAATGAAATTATTATTCATCGCTGCATCGCCCTGTGTACCTACGGATACGTGTAGTTAATTGAAAATTATTTACCAGCCGGGCAAAACTTAGCCACAAGCGATACAGAAACAGGTTGACTTGGCTGACTTGGTTAACTTGGTTAACTCCTGACTCATGGGCCATCGAATAGGGTCAGCTCCAGATGTCAATCACAGGTCCGAGTGCAGCTTGCATCGATTTACCAGGGAAATTATTGATGAACGAGGAGCAGTCCCTTCATGATGATGCCTCAAAACAAAACTAATGACTTCGATCTCATCCCAATGCCACTAAGCAATTTCCGAAAGTTGCCAAGTCAGATGAAGAGACGGAGGAGGAGGAGGAGCAGGAGAGCTACGATTAAGTGGCCCCACTGTCAAATGCAAATGTTACTGCCCATCAGGCGGCAGTATCCCAGATATTGGATGGGTCTGGGTCTGGCACTGGCACTGGGATTGAGTTAGAGCTTCAGCCGTTTGCGAAAACCTGCCGAGTCACAAATCGATGCGTAATTAATTGGCTTGGGCAAGTTTCGCATGCCGCATGCAATTAAAAATTCATATTCAAGTTCAATGTCTGGAAACTTAGACAACCGCCGCTCTGCTCTCTAAGACGCTTTCAACAGAACGCCGCATGTGGTGAGGATAGCAAATTCACGAAAGGAGGGATGGTTTTATATCAGGAGGAAGGGGCCTTTTCAGAGGAGTCACGGCACAAATTTTTGCCCATTCACCAAAGGAGCACTGAGAGATGATAATACTAGAAATTGTTTTATGAATTCTTCTTAAGAAAATATATATTTTTAGGCTTTTTTTTATGGTTTTAGAAGTTCAAAATCAAGTTATTCAGGAAAACGGTGTGCTAATCTTAATTAAATAATTTTATTAAGAAACATTTATCCAATTTCTATCACCTTAAAAACCTTTCTAAATTTTTCTATATTTACATTTATTTTATATTTGAATCCCTTCAACCTAGTAACATTTTTTCCCTGTGCATTTGCGTTTGCATCCTTTGGTCTTGGGGGACTTGTTTTGACCATTCCCATTCCCCAGAGAGAGAGCACAGAGCCTGGTCTTACTTAGTTGCTGTGTGTGGGCTCCTCCAGGTGGAGGTTGTGGGCCAAGAAGGGGCTGAGGCATCTTGAAAATATATGGTCCGTTGATTACCGCTTGCTGTGATTTTTGATTATGCAGTTTCCGTTTCGTTTTTACTGGTTTTTCTTTCGTTTTTGCATATGTAATTTTGTGGCAAAGGCATTTCAAGGACTGTTAAACGCAAAGCTTTTGCAGTGCATAATTAGTTTGAAACGCATCATAACCGAGTCGGAGAGTTCTTAAGGAGGAATTTTTATGGTTCGTATTTCAAGCATAATGACTAAATCAGCTCAATCACCAGTCAAAGGCAACTAAGTAAGCTAATCAGCTTGAGATCAAGTTCAATCAATTCAAAACGCAATCTCTTGATGTTCCAAATAAATAAAGATTAACTCTATAATCTAACAATATCCATCCATTCTCTTTTCTTTAATAAACCACCATGACTAAACAAAACTCGGACCTTGTCTGGCGATTGACCCCAAATAATAGACTCAATTAACCAAATTAGACAACTCAATAGAGTTGGCTAAAGAAATATCGAAATAAATAAATTACAGAAAAAGAGAGAAACTCTTTTTTCCAGCAATGACATCATTTGGCATCAGTGTCAACCCGCCTTCTCTGTATTTTTCCCCCTATTTCAAGAGATGGAAACCCAACCGCAACCCCATCAATTATGCTCGAAAAAGGTAGCCAAAATAAAATGAGCATTCATTTGATAGATTTTGATGTATTGCCGGCAATTTGTTAGGCCTGGCAGAATGCTATTCGGATACGGGAAATTACCGACACGCTGTGAGCGGATCATACAAATTAATTAAGTACCGGAGAGATCGATTCATAAAAACTTTAGGGAGTCGGGAGTCGGAGTCCGGGAGTCCATACCAAAGATCAGACCCAAACACGATTCGGTTATTTAGGCCCAAACTGTGTGTCTTACCTTTTTACATGGCTCATTTGTGTGTGTTTTTTTTTGAGAATAATACAAATAATACGAGCCCAGGTTGGTGTGTAATAAATAGTTTAGCTCGTGGACCGCATGTGGTGTGCCTTTAACCTTTTGTTACTAGCTAACCATGTCTTTTTTTTTATTCGTGGGAGTGGGTGTGTATTTCTGGCTGGCCATTTGCATCATAAAAGCTTTGGTAGTACAATTGGCATTGGTATAAATGGCTAAGAGCTTTGGAAAATTTTTCAGAGATTTGTCAGGCGTATTTTTGGTAACTTATGAGAAATTTCATGGCAATAAATTATTAGAAAATATTTATTTTAAGTAAAATAAATTGCCATTAATACGTTTTGCTTAGTATTTAATTATTATATAAGTTTTAAATTATAAAATTATATTATTATGTAGGAATATATTTGGTTTTCTTAAAATTATACCTAAAACCTTTTTTTTATTTTACAAATAATATAATTTTTCTTATATTGAACGTATGTTCTATTTTTTTATTATTATTAAAGAACACTTTGCTTTTATTTATAAAACATTTTAGAGCTTCTAGAATTTATTTAATAATTTATTTTATATTTTTATTCACAAATAATATTATTATACCCTTACAGGGTATTATAATTTCAGTCAGATGTTTGCAACGCAGTGAAGGAGACGTTTCCGACCCTATAAAGTATATATATTCTTGATCAGCATCAACAGGGAAATCTTTCTAGATATGTCAGGAAGAAATCGATTTTTTGGCCATTTTTGAAAAATTTTATAAGGGGTAACATCATTAAAATGTTTGATTTTGATAAAAAATTGAATTTTCCAAATTTTTAAATGAAGTATGCAGATTTATTAACTGTAGAAAATCTTGCACAGAACAGTTTTCCGATTTATAATTAATGCTCTTTTGGCCGAGTTATGATATTTTTAATTTTAAAAAAATTAAGAAGTTTTTTAATATAAAAAATCCGATTTTATAATACAAAATAATATTTTTCTAAGTCAAGGAATCATTTTCGACCCCATAAACCATATATATTCTTGATCAGCATCAACAGGGGAATCTTTTTAGACATGTCCGGAAGAAATCGATTTTTTGGCCATTTTTGCGAAATTTAATAATGGGTTACATCATTAAAATTTGCAAAAATGGCCAAAAATTTTGATTTCTTAAAATTTTAAATTTGGTATGCAGTTTTTTTAAATTAATAAAAACTAACACAAAACTGCTTTCCGAATCGAAATTAATGCATTTTTGGCTTAGTTATGATATATTTTAATTGTTACCTGCAAGGGTATACAAACTTTGGCTGGACAAAGTTAGCTTTCTTTCTTGTTTTTCTTACATTCAGAAAATATTATATATTTTAAAATTATTTTAAAGACTTCTTTAAAACATATTAGAATTTTTAAAATGTATTTAATAAATTTATATCATTTTAAACCGTATTCTCTAGTATTATTTACTCTGTAAAGCAGACAGCTCTATCAGCTCTTGTGTGACCCCCTAAAGCACGCCAAATCCAATGAGTTTTATTTTGATTTCTACATAATTAAGTTGCTAAACCCGACCCAATTTGATAAGCAAAACAACAACAGATTTTTGAATTTATTTGTGAAAGAGCCTACGCTTGTTCTATTTTTAGAACACGGGCTCTCTTTGAGTTTGGGAAGAGCGAGAGAGTTGGGTGTGTTTCATAGGGGTGATAATTCTCGGATCGTTCAAGGGGCGTCGGTGGTGTAATGGTCAGCATAGTTGCCTTCCAAGCAGTTGATCCGGGTTCGATTCCCGGCCGACGCACAAGTAAATTTTTTTTCTAAAAATGTTGATTCTATATTTTATAACCATATTATTTATATAATTTGTTTAAAACCCTTAGAATTTGCCTCAATATATTTCAAATCATTTAAAAAGAAACATTGTAATTTTCTGCTATAATGTATCATATATCCAGTTGATTTTCCACATTTCCCCCTTTTTCCTACATTTTATTTTTCGCAACCATTTTAAAAGCAATATTTGGTTGTGTTCTCTGCAGCTGCGCCGTTTTGCTCTACGTTTTTGGCATTTCAATTGGCATTTCATTTGGCTCGCAGCGCATTTTGTTTATTTGGCATTCGCATATTTATGCCCGCTACTGTCTGTGCCTGTGTCTGTGTATTATGATGACCGTTGTTTTCCTTTTGCTGCCCACTGTGTCGGTGTGTTTTCCCGTTTGTGTTTGCTCTGCGGCATCTTCACAGCTGAGTGATTGCGGCCCAATATTTGTCTTTGTCCACCAGCAGCCAGGGGTTAAAGGGGGTTACGAGGGGCGATCGGTGGTAGGTTCCATTTGTAATTGTAATTTTTGGCACATACGCATAAATGAGTTCAACTCAAACAGAAAGAAAAAATAAATAAATAAATAAACAATGAAACAAAAATTTTAAACAAATTGATGATAGTTAATGCCGTTTTCTTTTATTTCTATTTAGCTGTTAAAAAGGTATTATACATCTGTCTAAAGAGGGATTCCATAAACCAGGATAATCACAATCGGTTAATATAGGGAAACCACTACTAAATATTCCCATGTTAAGGAAGATGATGGTCAAGAACCCAGCGCTTAAGTTCATGGTTTAATTTCCAATCTACAACTGAAATCTTTGAAGTATCGTTTCCACACAAAAGACCTGTAATTATACTAAAACGAATGTATTTCTGTAGTCTTTAATATTTGTATAACAATTACTAAATTGATTAGTTCCTCTTTAATAAAAACAGAAGAGGAATTTTATGGAATTTTAAGCTTCATCGCCTTGAGATCCTAAGCGCCTTGACTGTATAAACAACCAATTACCGACTGGCATATCCCTCCTCCAGATCAATCGCTGTCATCTCGTTCTATTTCCACATCCATTTAGCATCTGGTTCAATCAGCCGGCTGACCAGGCTCTCTCCGCATTAATGTCTCTGTTAAATTGCCGGCTAAAACCCAACGAGCTGTGGAGTTTAATTAAAAAGAGAGAGAGCCCAGGATACCGCCTTCCAGCTCTCATATCAATTACGCAGGCGATTAAGCCAAACAAACTGCCAACTGATTGGCGATGCATGCCAAAGCCACAACCAAAGGTCTAAGAAGATGAGAGGAGTCTTGAGAAATGCACAAGCAAAAATAAATATATTTAATTAAAGGATTACAAATTTTTAGCTTAGGTATGAAATTTATTTATTAAAAAAATATAAATAGTTCTCAGTGCCTAATTAATTTGCTTTAATACATTTTCATTTAATTTTAAAAAATTCTTGGCTCTGTGCATTGGCGCTTGGTGTGGTTTTTTGTTCCAATGCAAGTCGTGTCTTCGTTAGAAAAATGGCCAGAACCCAAGGCGGCGGGGTCTAGACCGCGTTACGCACATGAATTGTCAACTGGTTAAAGGAAACTGGTTAAGAAAATTGCTGCCTTGATTGCATGTGAACGCCGGCAACACGCAACACACACACCACAACCATATTGGCCATCATCGGAAGACGGGGTTTTAGGCCAACTTGTAGCGAGCCTCCAACGGGGCCTTAATTTGGCTTAAATGGCCAACCAAATTGCATGGCTACCTCAACACTATGCAAATGCATTTTCCACTCTCTGTGTGTCTGCGTGTAATAATTTTCCAATTTCATGCAATTTAATTTCCGTTGTCATGCGGCAGGCCAAGTATTTTTCGCCATTTTCTGGCCTCGAAATTTCACAGTCGCAATTTTCTTTGTCATGGTGGAAAGTTAATTGCATTTTGTTGTTAATATGTAATTCCATAGCTTAACCGTTAGTATTCCGAAGAAGAGTTAACTTAAAAGGCTGACTTTTTGTTGAGGAAAATATTTAGAATTTAAATTAAAAAATCAATTCAGAGTGTGAAATCGGGTTTACAGTCAAAAAGGATAAAGAAGATGTTATATTTAAACTAAATTAAATATTTAATATTATCTAAAAACGTTCTAGAACTTCTATTAAAACCATAAACTCAAGACTTGGACTTCATATCCTCCACCACCGATCGCATATATATTTTTGGCTTCTTGGCGGGATCATAGTACTCGTGTCCCTTCGACCAGTCGTAGCCCACGGCATAGGCAAACACCCGGCCATCGCCACTGAGCGAGCACTTGGTAATGGACTCCGAATCCTGGCTGCTGCTCCGCATCAGCCGGGAACGCTTTGTACAATCCCAGAACTCATAGTTTCCATCGGATCCCACAGTGGCCAGGGTCTTCTGTTCGTGGTTCATTTTAATGTCATTTACCGCATAGAGATCGCAGTGGCTGCCAGTAGTGTGCTTCTTGCGATGACACTCGAAGGACCACGTGTCGTGGACATAAGGCTGCACTGGCTGCATAATCACCCGGCCATCGGTCTTGGCCAGAAACCAGCCAACGGGCTGCTGAGCTGTAGAGCCTTTGGTTATGGCCACGGCTCGCACCTGGCTATTGGTGGCCCCAATAGATGGACAGTCCCATTGCCGCACCTCCTTGTGGCCTCCCTCGATGGAAATGGTCAGCAGTTTCTTGTCGGAACAGGCCACCACGGCCACTGTGTTCAGAGCATCGGAGGCATAGGCGCGACCCGGAAGATTAACTTCGGCGATGGACGTATCGCAGCGCGGATCCCAAAACTGTAATGAAAATATAAGAAAGGAGATCCATGGAAAGATTTCTCGAACCACCTTCGCGGTCTTGTCCCAGGAGGCGGTCATCAGGACCTGCGAAAGCATCAGGTTGCAGCAGCGCACGCCCGCCTGATGGTTGCCGATCTTGGTCAACGTATTGGTGGCCACATCCAACGCTTGCACTTTGCCGGTGACATCGCCCATGTATAGATGGCTGCCCTCCGAGCTCCAGACCGCATCCAGGACAGTTGAGTCCATCAAGTGCAGGCATCTAGGAGCAGCGCCTCCCGTCTCTGTCTGCACTTCCCATACCCTTACCGAGTTATCCCAACTGGCGGCGGCCAGCCTGCTGTTCCAGCCGCTCTTGAACGGGCCAAACTCCAGCGCCGATATGGAATCGGTGGGCGGCTCGCATACCTCAATATCCTGTGACATGGTTTTAGCAGTTAAGAAAGGTAAGGATTTACAAAAATATCCTATCTAACTTTCGTGGACTTTATTTCACGAGAAATTAAACTGTCAAGGAAGACTTTGTTTGCTAGGGTTGCTAGTATTTTTGAAAAATAAAAAGCAAGCAATTATTTTTAAAGAATTTCATAGCCCGAAAAACTATTTCTCCTATAAAAATGCCCAAAAAAACACAACTAAAAGATCCTTCTTTCGGCCACAAGAACATCCCATGGCAAATTCCCCCGTTCACATTCACAATCACCCGCCATAAAGTGGACAATTCATGGCTCCGCGGTGGCGGCATCCACAGACACAACCCCACCGCCGACAACAATTTCGTTCTCACCTTGATCCCAATCAACCTCTGGTGACATCGGCCACCTCCTTGCAGCATCTCCTCCGATCGTGCGACATGGTCACCGCATAGCACTGAAGCTGGAGCTGAAGCTGGAGTCTCTCTCTCTTCGCTTATTTTTATTTCGCCTGTCGACGGCTTCATGGCCAACTAATTAGGAGGCCGCGATCCTCTTGGCCCGACGTTGTGGCAACAGCAGCTGCGGCATACCATAACTATCTATATACGGGTTTGAATAGACATATATATATAGTATAGTATAGTATATGGCCAACGACAAATTTGTGGAAAATTGCTCATGTGGTGCACATTCTAATTCTATTAGCCAAAAGCACCGCAAGGCAATTATGAAGCTCAAGTGGACGTTGCCGGTTGCAAGTTGCTTGCTGCAGAGAGAGAAAAGTTAATATAGAACATTTTATATACATTTAATAAAGTAAATTTTCAACCAAATAAAATGAGAAATAATATCCTTTATTTATTATTCATAAATCAAAATTACCTAAAATTTTCTATATTGTCTATAGAATTTTATTTCCCTGTAGTTTCGAGTTGCTCTCAGCCTGATGCCTTTAATTTCCGTACGCACAGCTTGCAAATATATTCCTGGAGAGAGGCTGAGGAGGAACTGGAACGATCCCATGGCCACTGGCCAGTGGGTTGAGTTACTGTCCGTTTTTGTAATTTACTACCCGGAATGGCTCCTCTGGGTACCCACTGGGGGGAACAACTGTGTTAAAACTTTGGCTTACGCGCAAATAAATAAGTTAAAAAATACAGCAGATAGCCTTTCTCTACTGAAGTCAGCTACCAGATACTCATTACCCCACATAATACCCATCTGAACTATTACACCTATTTCAACAACCCCCGAAAGTATGCCGGGAATTGAAAGAATTTTAATCACCCAAAAAATATGTAGAGTCAGCAATTTCTATAAATAAATACTGTAGCTAAAAAACCTCATACCTTTCGGCACAATGTTAGCCACAGTATGTATAAAGTTACAAAGCAAAAATTTGCATGCCATTTATATTATTATTTTGCCTTGCTGTGTGTGTGTGGAATGCCTCTACGAAAAATTAATATTAACACACATATTTTGTGAAATATTTTAATTAAAATACTTGATTAAGGCCAGCGACAGTGGAACTTTTGATGCACATTTATTAATATTTGCGCGTTTTAATGCTAGTCATCAGCTTAATATTTAACTAGCTTAATGTGAAAGCCATAAACAGTTGATAAAACTATTTACATATCAACTATCACATTTGCTTATACAACCACACACACAACAGAGTGAAAGATAATTAAATTGATGGATAAAAGTTATAAAGGGACGATCAGAAATACCCTTTATTAAATAAATATGTGTAATTCTAATTTTCTAGAAATTTCTTAAGAAAATTTAAAAAATAAGTTTGAAATTAAGGAGATATTAAAAATATTTATAATAACGAATGTTATAAAGTCTGCTTAAAATCTAAAAAAATAATGCCAGTAAAAATCACAGATAAAAACGATTTATAAATCTATGAAAATCTTAGAGTATAACTGATATGTTTCCCTTAAAAATGCATTAAAAATATTTAATTAATGTATTTTAGTTCCTACACTAAACACCTTAATAGAGCATTACATTTTCCACTATTTTGTAGAAAACTCAATACGAAAAAGTCTGCCAATGACGAGGAGTTCAACTCGAAAGGGGAACCGAGGCCATGGCCTGGCCTGGTTGATTATGGCGGAAAAGATGAGCTGCGGAAAAGTGAGGGGCGTAAATAACTCTCGGCTGAAATGCAGATGATTATGATATTTGCCAACTGGCAGCAAACTTTTTTAATAAGTTTGTCAAAAGCAAAGTCTGGAGGCCTCTGTCGGAGTCTTCTCTTCTCTTCTCCTTTTTTTTCCTCGCTTCGAAAACTTGTCGGCTTTTCCGCCTGTTCGTCGTTTGGCATTTGGAGCCGTTGAGCAAGTTTTTCCGCAGGCACACAGTTGTTCGAACAGAAAACCCATTGACCTTTGACACCTACGCAACACCTACATGGCTGTTTCTGCTTGTTTCTTTTATGTATTTTTTATTTTGCAAACAAATTTAAGCAATTACTCTCAAAGCAAATAAGCAATCATCATAAATATCATTTTATTTATTTATGTTGCGGCAGCTCATAAATTTCCAGGATCTTTGCTATTTATAATGAAGAAAACACGGCAATAAGGTGTTGGGTATTTTTAGGCTCAGCCATTAATTAACTCGATCGTTGCAAGAGATCACTTGTGCAGATAATTAGTATATATTTTTATTATAATTATAAACTTAAACCTTTAACTTCTTGCTTAGCGAATAAGCAGCTGCTGGCTGCTCTTTTTCTTATCTTTACCTGGCACTCTCTCTCCCTCATTGCCTACCCTTTCATCATCATCTCTGGCTCTCTCTGCCTCTCTGTTTTCGGTTTCTCTTATCTCCCTGGCCTTAGCTTTCCTAGGGTTATTTTCTGAGCCTAATCAAGCGGCGTCGGTGGTGTAATGGTCAGCATAGTTGCCTTCCAAGCAGTTGATCCGGGTTCGATTCCCGGCCGACGCACAAGTACATTTTTTTTTAATTTTATTTTGATTAAAATTAAAAAACTAAAATTTTTTTTCTTCTTTTTATTGCGGTCTTAATTATTTTAAATATTCCTGATTTATTCTGCCTTTAGTAAAAAAATGCTGAAGCTCTCAGAAAACAACGATGCTTACTTTTTTTTCAACTGAAAAGAATGTTATGAAAAACCAGCAGCTATTTTTGACTATTTTAAATTAATCAACAAATTTTAATTTAGTTTAAAATTTGATCTTAAACACCCCCAATTAAGTTTAAATTACTGATGGTTTATGTTTTCCCACCTAAAACTTATTGACCATCAAATATTTGCTTTGAAAATTTCATTATGCCAGCGAGAAGCCCTTCAGATGTAAATATTTAAGCCTGCAATTTGGTTTTCGCATTCAAAATGAACTTATTTGTGAGGACCCAAGGTCAATGAACGATGGGACATGAATATACTTACACTAGCCAGGACAGGCCGTAATTAGTATGCCGTTTGCGTAAGGCAAAGCATTTTGTTTGCACTAAATTCAGCATAACAGATTTCAAAGAGAGCACTAAACACACTGTCAGAAAAAAATTAGAGTTTTATTTGATTTATTTATATATATTTTTATAAATATTATTATGTATATATTAATTTATTCAGGCAATTAGAGTGACAATCTGCTTGTAGGTGCCATTACTATTTTTTTAAAAGGTTCTCAAGTTATTGTAATGCTGTTAATTCCCACAACAGCTTTTAGAATATTTTTATACCCTTGCAGGGTATTATAATTTCAGTCAGAAGTTTGCAACGCAGTGAAGGAGACGTTTCCGACCCTATAAAGTATATATATTCTTGATCAGCATCAACAGCCGAGTCGATCTAGCCATGTCCGTCTGTCCGTCTGTCCGTCTGTCCGTCTGTCCGTCTGTCCGTCCGTCCGTCTGTCCGTTTCTACGCAAACTAGTCCCTCAGTTTTAAAGCTATCTGAATGAAACTTTGCAAATAGTCTTCTATATACTCTCACTGCTATATATGTCGGAACGGGCCGGATCGGACGACTATATCATATAGCTGCCATACAAATGTTCGATAAATTTTTAGAAAAAAAATTATAACTTCGCTGTTTTTCAATATT